>JADDOH010000803.1:0-51822 GCA_016648135.1 Agrypnia vestita | reverse complement strand
AGTTCCTGATTACCCTCATGATGGAATGGTAATTTCTGAAACATGTTGGTGTAAATACTCAAATAAAATTAGATATATACAAATAAAATAATCAATATTTTTTATATGTATAACTGTCAAAAAAATTCGAACGAAATGTCTTTTGTTCCTTGTTTTTCTAAATTATAAAAAAATATATATATTATTACTGAAGTTCTTGATTACTCTGATGGAATGATAATTTCTGAAACATGTTAATGTACATACTCAAATAAAAGTAGATTTATGGAAAAAAAATAATCAATATTTTTCATTCATTTCTCGTTTGATCCCACAAATTTTCCACACATGCGTTTACACATTCCATCTACTTTCGGTTTTATATCTTCTTATATTTTCGCACTGATATCTGTCAAAAGTCCTCGGTAAATAGGGAATTTTATTATGTATATGTACCTTTGTACTACCTGTAAATTTGTAATTAACACTAATTATTAAACACAGGTACTGCGAAACCGCCACGCAAAAATATGGTGCAATCGTTAATTAACAATTATTTATGTGTTTTTGAATCCATGATGTATTTTTATGACCAAAATTGTCGTAAAAACACGCTGCGGTGAATATGAATTAATGAAAATCGGACCTGGGGGAATTGAAATGAAATGATTGAAATGATTAATAATTCCGTGTTTTTCCACTGCTTGCTTTTCAGTTTTTAATATTTTTATGTTTAACATAATATTCAATTTATAATAGCACTTTTAATTAATTTAACTTAATACAAAAAGTGACAAACTTAAGCTGGAACACCGTAATTCACACTAATCGTTGCGTCGCTTGAGAATATTCCACACATAGGTTCTTTTCATTCGCTGTGCCCATCTCATGAATTATAATAATAGTAATAAAATGAAAGTGTTAAATAAAACGGATACTGTATACGAATCGTATATTTTACTGAAAAGCAAACCTTATTCAGCTTCATCAGGAGAGCGTCTTATTACGGCGGAGGTGTATGCCAAACTGATTATTTCTTCCGAGGTCATTAATTATATGTACTCTGTTCATCATCATCGTCATTCTTGGCACTACAACCCTTGGTGGGTCTTGGCCTCCTCAATAATTTTCCTCCACTCATCTCGGTCTAGTGCCAGCTCTCTCCAGTTTCGAAGCTCTAAGGCAGAGATATCTTTGAGGACGTTGTCACTCCATCTTAATTTTGGCCTTCCTAAGCTCCTTCGCCCTATTGGCCTTGAGTTCAGCAGGGTACTGTACATATGCACTGTGTTATTGAGTATTTACTTCTTCTACGACAGAGGTGGGCACTGTGCAATATATACCAATTACATCTTTAAGGTGGAATCAAAATTGTGAGAACAGGGCGCCAAATATTTGATAGTTTGTAACTGTCGTTTCTATTTAAATTAGGATGTTTGTATATTTCAATGGACTCTCTTACTAATCTAGGTACAGTAGCTGGCAAACATCTTGAAATTTTACGGCGTAGTGGGGGAAGTTTGCGCATGTACCATTCCACTAAGGAGACCCAAATTTTGTCTTCTGCGCATTCCCCCACTACGCCAAAAAATTTCAAGAAGTTTGCCGGCAACTGTACCTATATGGCGTGGTTCTGTTGATAAGATTTTTGTCTCGTCAAATCTGATGAAATGGCTGAGATTCCCTTTGGATGCATGTTCGCAGATTGCCGATTTATTGGAGTTATTATTTTTAATTGCCACAATATGTTCCTTCAAACGTGTAGTGATGTTGCGTTTGGTTTGTCCTATTTAGAATGCTTCACAATCGCATGGAACTCTGTATACACCTGGATGTATGTCCAACGACCGTAATAATAACCTTAACTCTTTAATAATAACGTTGATGTATATAGAGTCATTTAATTTTATTTATTTAATTTTCTATTTATTTTCTTTACATTTTGTAATATCTTAAAAGACGTTTTTCTGCAGGTTCATTTTTACAATTGAATGATAAACTATTAAAAACAACAAAAAAAAAGTAATTTTAAGTACAAAAAACAAAAAAAAGAAATCTTAAGTACAAAGTTAAAAGTTTTAAACAAATTAAGAAAACAGAAAGAAAAAATATATAAACACCACTTATTATTCATTGTCATTATAATAATAATACACTTCACATCATTTCAATATTAATATAGTTCATATATAACTTATGATATTAACTTACTAATTTTATTAAGTTGCTAATAACCATTTTTTAAGTTCTGACACTGATTTTGGAGTTTTTAGGCCTGTAGGAAAGGTACTTTTCTGTTCAAGAACATTGGAACTCGATATTCAAGTATCCTCAGACCATATTTATTTGTTATTCTTGGAAATTTTAAAATTTGATTTTTAACACATCTTATGTTTCTGCCATGATCAACTACCTTTTTGTACATTTCATTTTCGTGATTTTTCTTTTATGAGCAGAAATAGAACTAGCCCAAGAATTGGAAAAATATTTAAATGATATAGATTTTACGGCATCTCGACAAATTCTAGATTATACCAGAACATTCGAGATTATTTCAGAACATGCGAGAAATAACATTCACCATACAAGCGATGATGACATCGCGGCAACCGGCGAAGACCATACCGTCGAAGGCACCAACACTTACAAGAACTCAGCAGAGTTGACAGAGCTGTCTTCTATGAATGCGTCTTTAGTGTGACGAACAATCAAGTGGAATAGGCTAACCCTCAGGATTGGCTTTAGGACGTACTCTGAGTTTTAACACTTTCAGCAAAGGAGTGAAGACGACGCTCTTCTCGAAGAGCTATATACAACGTGTCCCAAAATTCAACGATAAGTGGGCACCAGTGGGTGGGTCTTATCATGACTTCTCGAGAAAAAAAGAAATATTTCTCATTATTTTTTGAATTTACAAAAAAACATTTGAAAGCCTTTGAAAATTGACACGTCTTAAGATATTTTTAACTACCATGACCACAATTTTTCAAATATTTCTGTTTTTTTTTGTTTTGGCAACCTAAGTAGTATGGATATCCACCATAAGCCTTAAAAATCCATGAATGCCTGTAGTTTTTACACTAAAATTATTGTTTTTCTAAAAATTATGAAAGATTTTTATTTTCAGTCCACTTTCACTCATCTTGGTGTAAAAAAAAAAGTAAGGACACTACTACGGCAAGTTTTTTAAAAAGTTTACGCATCTAATCAAAATTTCAAAACGGTATAATACTCTAGGAAAACTAGCCACAAAAAAATATGCGTACTATTTTAACAAGAAGCAAATTTCATAAATTATTGTTGTCGACAGTAATCACTTTTACTATGTGCATAGAATAGGTTTTTTGTTATTGAAAAATGTTGAATTAATGAAAACAAATGGTCACTTATTTCATTAATTTATTGAATTATTAACCTTACAGTAAAAGTTCAAATTGTTTGTCACCGGCATTAATACAGGTACGACATCGATTGGCAAAAGAGGAATGAAAGTAGACTGAATGCGGTGGAAATGCGGTCACTAAGACGCTTGTGTGGAAAATCTTTGGTCGATAGAGTGAGGAATGAACAAATTAGAAGCGAATGCAATGCTGGCTTTAGTGTGGTAGAGAAAGGAGTGCTGAGATGGTTTGGTCATGTGGAACGTATGAACGAGGAAAGGATGGTTAAGAAAATATATGAAAATATAATAGAGGGCGTCCGCGAAAGACCTGGCACGATCAGGTACCTGTATGAATGTGAACCTGTACCTGTATGAAGATGTATGAATGTGGCCGAAGCAAAAGTGGTATGCCAGGATAGAAGAGTGTGGCGTTCAATCCTCTCTACCTACCCCTGCGGGGAAATGGCGTGATAGTTAGTTAGTTAGTTACGACGTCGCCTTAGAAAATATCGTTTTATTCGTCGTGCATATCTTCTACTATTGATATGATTCGCAGCCTGAGTGATTTTTTGGCGAAGCTCGTCTAATGTTGCAATGTCTTTTGAATAAACAATGTCTTTGAGACAACACAAAATTAGAAATATGTTTTTTCTATTTTTTTCTCGAGGAGTCATGAGCAGGCCCACCCACTGGTGCCCGCTTATCGTTGAATTTTGGGACACGTTGTATGAACTGAATTAATAGTTGAGATAATCTGGTGACCCGACAAAGCCGCGAAATAAAAATAAAAATTAGTAAAACGAACATTTAATTTACAGCAAATGACTGAAGACGACGCTCGCGACCAAAATTATAAAATTAAATAAAATTGAAAAAAAAATGGATTTCACATCAATCAGAATTTATAGATACAAGTGGAAGATTCTCGAGTAACTAGTGTGAGATTTAGTGCGAATTACAGAATAGATCTCCAGATAAATTTGTGTCCAGTGATATGAGTTTATTAATAAAACTTTAATTCATTTCAAGAGTTTGATTTGCCTCGGTGTAATAACATCTCAAGATGGAAAGTAAGAAAGTGAATAGGCATGATGACAGATTTTGAAATAACATTCTATATTGCAGGTACACGTCTACTATTACCGAAAATAACATTAATTCAGTAATAAACTAGATTTTCACGCAAATAATTGCTTCTTAATCTACATATTTTTAATTTCGCGCAAAAACGCCCGCAGCCGTCATTTCGTCTACGTGACGTCAAGCCTCAGTAAACATTGCATTGTGTCTATGGCAACGGTTCAAAGACACTGTGATAGGTACTGAGGCGTGAGGTCATTCGCTTTGACTGGTGGACTGCACAATTTTATGCTTTTATTTTATTGAAAATCTTATTAATCTCAGTGTGTATATGAAAACTGGATCACTTTTTAGAATCCTTTCAAAATATTTTCTTCTCTAAAATCACTTACTCTTAAAGTGATCACTGAGGCCAGCCGTACGATAAGTCGTAAGCCCTATGAACACTTAAAGGCTCGCATACCTACTTTTTCCACAAAAAAAATACATATATAATTTCTTTCTAAGCCCTCGAAAGTAATTTTCATGTTCAGCAACTTAGTCACTAAAACCAAACTGTAACGTCTTCATTTAATTTAATGAATATTCTCATTTTAAATTTTGTATTGTTTGCTGTTTTATTTGCTGTTTTCAATATTTATTCGTTTTTTGTAGGCTTTTGAATCCTCGTCTGGGGAGGCTCTCGAGATATTCAAAACCACCCCCATCCCCTTTCAGACAATCCAATAAATTTGATGACGACTTATACGCCTATGTGTTCTAGAGGGCGTTCTGTTTGAAGGGATATTTATTGCTTTTTGTATTGCGAAAAGAAGAACAAAGAAAGACGTATTAAGTTGAATCGAGAGAGAATATATTAAACATTCGGAAAGAAAATCGCCCAAGAAATGATATAATTGTGTTTGATCCATTTTGATTTTATTTTTAACTTCGAATTCTTAAAAATCACTCCCTAATTATTTTCTGTGCCTCTTCGTAATGCAATGTTGTTCCCAAAAAGTTTAAAGGCATATAAATTCTTCGTACATCATACTAATAATTAGTTACTTTACAATATAAAATACAATTATTAATTTAATTTGTTTATTAGATGTACCCGCGCGATTTCGCACGTGCCGATTCTAGTAACTTTTCGTCTTATTTTATCATTTTGTGTATTAAACCTTCACATAAGACATAATATATTGTTACGGACTTTTTGATATAATTTAAGTTCTTCAACTTCTTTATAAAAAGTATTAAAATATCTCTTACCTTTAAGGCAGCGTTCGTAAAAAACGCATAACATTTTTTCGTCAAAATTAGTTGTAAAATAGGTCACCACGGAAAGCCCTTTTGTTTTAACGGGATTAAATATAACTTTTGTCCATTCTGAAAGTCCATTCTAAATATTGGGGAAAGAATTTTTCAAATCGGATGAGTAGTTTCGGAGATTTTCTTCCCACATCCTAACTTACAAATTTTTCCTTTTTATATACTCTCAACAAAACTCATAATATCAACATCATTGCTAATTTCTTTTACATTAAAAGTGTTTTTTGTAGCTTGATATTTTCTTAGTATTTATAAATTATTTATATGTTGCACTTTAATTTTAATCTACCTTTAATACATCTTTCTATAAGGGCCATCAACCTATGTGAAAAAATAAAATAAATTTATATACCAAGAACATTTTGAACATCAACGTAATTACTCTCCTGCAGGGTAAGTAGTTCAGATATTTCTCCTTGAAATAAATTGAACAGTTCGTGGGCGTCTTTTAGATATTTTTTTAAGAAAAGAAAAAAAACAATAAATTATATTCTTCAACAAATCCTCGTTTGTAAAACAAAATTTTATCCTGAACATCGTTTTTAACGAAGGCGTTCCTCCAAGAAGAAGGTTGTTGCTTGCCTAAGGCTGTATTTTTCTTTGAACTTCCCTCACAATTTTGCCTCGCTCGCCATTAAGGTACTGCTCAAACAGCATTATCCAAAACTCATTTAATTAAAATCCAGTAATGGTGTATTTTCGAATCTTCTAAATATTTTTATTTTAATCTCGGCTTCACATACTCAAATGTTTGAAATTAAATAACCAAAGTATACGCAGTTCTGATTGATAAATCATGGTATTATTGATTTTTGGTGAAAAATGACTTTTCTAATCAATATCAATATATATTTATACATAAAGAAACCCGTGTTTCCCTACCCGCCAAGTTTTCTCCACAACCAGCCACAACCATCCACCGATGGTTATGGTAAATATGCGAGTTTGGTGGGGGTAGCTGTGCGTGGGTGGGGGTGGGTGATGAAAATGTGCTTTCTAGCACATTGTTTTGTTATGGGAAGGCCGCAAATGCTTCAGATTGTTTCAAAAAATTGTTCCAGAAAAACCAGCTCTAGAAAGTTCTGGGAGGAGAAGGTTCTAAAAAATTCCCAAAAATTCTATAAGGTTCTAAACTGAGTGGCGGAATGTATCGGTGTGTCTATAAGGTTCCCGTACATTCGAATTTCTTGAAAATTCTGGAATGAGAATGTATTAGAAGGTTCGCGAAAGTTCTATGACGATTCAAGCAGTGCTCTAAAAATCTACGCGTGCGAAGCCGCGCGGGCACAGCTAGTTTACACTAAACTGAAGATCGTAATACATACACTGTAATTACTATATTTTAGAGAGATGCATTCCTTCTCATTACCTGGTCTAATTAATTTGCCTAATTATTTATGGTTTGTGTCCGAAATGTAGAAATAAGTAAAATGTCTACGTGGTCGTATCCGAAATGTAAATGGAGTAGATCCAGGAGGAGATTCTGGAGGAATCACGTAGCCAGGATGAACACTGACGAAATTTTGCATACAGCAGCTGATGCAATCCCCCTCTGGACGACGCCCACCGGGAAGACCACCCAAAGATGGAGGGATAGCTGGACCTCATTATCCCAGGGGGCGTAGTTTTTTGTAACACAGATCGAGAGATCTAACAAAAGAAAAAGAAGAATTATCTTTTAACATTTAAGATTGTACAGCTCTTATTCGTAACAATCTAGAATATAATTCCACTCTTAGTTCGCCGTTCTATAAAGTTCGTTCATTAACGATCGAAAGGGTCCAACACAAAATTGTAAGATTCAAATATTATACATTTCTTTGGACCAAATTAGTTTAGATTTAGAGGACTAAACTTAGCAAAACTATTATGAAGAAAAACTGTAAATGATTTTATTTGTCTGTAAAAAATTATGAACGGCGTGTTGGACTCCCCTGAGTTAACAAATGAATACTTACAGAGTACCTGATCGGTCGGTTTCACGACAGAACGAGCTATTTTATGTACGTTCCCAGGGGACTAACTATATTAATAATTCGCTTATACATAAATTGCAACACCTAGGCAATCAAAACAGCTCTGTTAATATATTTAAAGCTCGTGCACTATATACTTAATTTTTTGTAATTTTGTTACGTAGATAGCTGTGCTATTTGATTACTTTTTGTTTCATATTACGTAAAAGCCTAAATCAGGGTGTGTTTTAATAATAAATAGTAAATGATCAAAATATATAACAGACATCTCATTGAGACGAAGCTATTTGCTTTTATATAAGAAAGTAGAATCGAAGTCTTTTGGGGTGTTCATGGAGCTTACGACCTATTATGGCTGGCTTAACGTCACCAATTTCACCCATGATATGTATGTAAAGCAAGTTACTTTAAAAACTCTAATAAAATATAGATGTCTCACTATCAATGGCGACATCTGTACTAGTTTAAGTAAATGACAAAGTTTTCGACTGCAGGTGGCGGTAATAAAAATACAACTCATACGAAACAATGTGTGCAAGTTAAAATATACATAACTTCCAAAAAATTAATATATGTGGTAGTCTATCATTGTCGGAATTAATAAATGTTACATTATGTAAAGGAAACTATTAAGCCAGCCGTTCAATAGGTCCTATGAACACCCAAAAAGACTTTAATACCTATTTTCTCATATTCGTATTCCCATATAAAAAAATAATTTCGTCTCTATGGGCAACTATAATATATATCTCGATTCATGATGGCCCCCCTGGGGATTAATTGCAGCATTGTGTTCTCGAAAAATATCAACATACTCAAAATTTTCTAAGTACCGTCAAAAATGACGGTACTTTTGGATGTCGGTTTCTAAAGAATGAGTATTTGTTTATAAAAAAAATAGAAAAAAATAAGTTCTATACTATAAAGGATGTTACACGAAGTTAACGACGGATGAACGGATAAACAACCAAATTATTATAATTGAATGAGTTGAGCCTGATTTTGCAAAACATTTGATAGAATATGACCATACATTTAATATTAATTAAATTAACAGGTTTAAAATTTTTACATTTTAGCAATAAGCTTACAAATAAATAATCTAGAAATACTTGAAATTAGGAAAAATGTTAATATTAATTCAAATTTAATAAATAAACAGACAAAATTTTGGCATAACCCAATATTGAATATTTTTCAACTTAACATTCCATCCTCTCCAGATGACCCATAATAATTAACTCCTCTGACCCCCCTTCCCCTCACCCATCCATTCACCGTAACACATTTGCATGGTTTACTTTTTCAATTTTTAGTACACCAATAATCCTGAAGAGGAGAACATTGTTCTCGAAACGTGTAGATTGTTTAATCTAATAAAGTGGTGAAATGTGGATACATCGTAAAATGTTAAGGAAATCTTGGACTGACATAACTAGTAATATTGAAGTTTTACGTAGAGAAAATACAAACAGACAGTTACTCAACACAGTAAAGCTCCGTAAAATTTCATACTTTGGTCATATAATGAGAGGCGAAAAGTACTCCATCCTTCAGCTCGTCATGAAGGGGAAGATTGAGGAACGCAGAGGGGTCGGAAGGAGGCGGCATTCCTGGCTTGGAAACATCCGAGAGTGGACCGGGATTAGAAGCATGGAAGAGCTGTTCCGCACTGCCCTGGACAGGGAAACTTTCTCCCAGATGATCGGGGGGACCCGACAGGGCACATAAAGAAGAAGAAGAAAACAAAGTGATTTGTATTTTATTTTAATAAAAAAATTATATCTTTAAATAAACTAACTTTTGATTTAACACCACTTTATTGAATTTAAACCAACTAGTTTCGACTCACTATTGAGTCTTCATCAGTATTAACTAAATAAAAACAGAATTACCGAATAATAAAGAAAGCATTAAGGGAAGAAAGAGACAGAACGTCAACTGTGGTGGGGATTGGGTGAAAGAAAGTGGATATGGGTGGGTGTAGTTAATTGGAAGGGGAATATATCTAGAATTGGACTACGCGATAAATCTAGTTGCTTATTAAGTAAATATTTTTTATTTGTTTTTAAAGTTTTTTTTATTTTTAAATTATTGAGACGAATACCTATATCATTTCTATGAAGTAAATCTATACCCGAAGATTGGTCAAATGTGTGTTTTTTACTATTAAATGAATTGCAAATTCTGAATAGCCTACACTATTTAAACATCTTTTTCGTTCAATGACTCTTGTATTTATATTTCTAGCTGTTTTTCCTATGTAAAATGCGGGGAAATCGTTGCACCTGAGTTTATAAATCCCTAAATTGCTTGGTTTATGTTCTTTGTTTTTAGAATTTATCAGAAGTCTACCTAAGTTGTTATTTGTGTAAAAAGCGGCTTTAATTTCCGGTGGAAATTTTAAAACGCTCAGTGATGACAGATTATTAATAAATAAAATTTGACGCCAGCCGTGGTTTTGATTAGTTAAAACGATATTATTGATAGGACCATTATTGTAAACAATTTTTTTGGTATTAATTAGACGTCATTTTTTCGCGGTCATCATTGAGCGTGTTAAACAAAAAGTTATTTTATTTAAAAATATTATGTCTCACCACAATGTGTTTGCTTCGTATTGTAACGTTTCGCGTCTCTAACGGGGTATTGTAGTTGATGCTTTTTTTTTTTAAATTTAAATCGAAAGTTTAAAAGAGAAGGCTTTAAGAATAAGCTTTAAGAGCTTAAATGATTTTACTTTAAGTTTATTTATTAAAAGTCTAACATATTATTTGAGAACTGCTTTTACAAGCTCAAAGCTGTGCTTAAAATTTATTTACGTGTGACTTTATTAACTGAACGAACTTATGAATGTGCAACCCGAAGCTACCGAATTGAACTGTGATTGAATTATGTTTATGTATAGTCTAACATATAATTTGGCCAGTAATCATCTAGTGATAGTAATCTAGGACTCCTCGATGTGACGCGGTGAAACTAACCTAATATTATTAACGCGCAACTTGAGCCGGACTCAAATATGACGATCGATTGAACAGACTTACGAAATCGCCTATCGTGGAGGACGCATCCGTCATTTCCTCGCAACCGGTAGTGGCATCGCGAACATAGACATGTATACGTAGATTTTTCGCCTAGAATGATGCCGCCTGGTTACCGATGTTTCATATTAGAACCTGTGGACGGATCCCACGGCTGATTGCAAAGTCAAGATTACAATGGAATATTTAGATTGACAAATACCACGTGCGAACTACAGCCTAGGGCGTTCTGAGTATAATCTGGTATCCACGTAATACGGCCGACGGTACATAATATGAACTTAGCGCTAGTATTGCACAATAACACGCAATATCTATTTCTAACTTATTTTTGAATGCAATAGTATTCTGGATCTGCCGGTCATCCAGGTTAGATAATTCCCGATCAATTAAACACAATTATACTTATAAAACACACACATAATATTCGAAATGCAAATCAATGGCTGAGTTCTCCAGAACCTACAAAACTTACCAATAGCGCGTTCGTTGGTCTCCGGCCCGATATATCTATTCATCGTATATAATGGAAAGAGAAAACATATATTCATAACAACCAGGCGCAACCGGAGGCTCAGGGTAGCTATTGTCTGTTGGTTAATCTATCACAGCCCGTGAGTCTAAGGTCGAAATTCGCGATTTTTCGTAATATTTAATAGGAAACAAGTTTATCCTGTTCATCCCACGGATTTTCATCCGTGGGGGGTTCCAGCTCCACCACGCTCGCTGGACCCGATGACTACCGCCAGCTTAATTGTAGTCCCTCACACTAATTCCCCAGACAAAGAACATACCGAGACTCTAATTTCTGCTGGAATTCTCCCGGTGCTCTCGCTCCCCGGCGACAACATATCAGGAAGTCAGCGTCTGATATTACAGGTTAGGTATACGGTCCCTCGTTGCAGCCAGATTAGACTGGAGTGTTAAGAGTGTTCCCACGATGCGATCACATGGACCAGATTGTTATTAGGTACAGCAGGTTAGGGGCTAATGACTACTGGGTGAATGGAAAGACTCACCCTTTGAGTGCGTCAGACAGGGCCAGGAAGCATTGTCGGAGTATTATTATGTGCGGCTGGTTGAGGGCTAATGGACTAAATGGGTGACTGGAAAAGACTCATCCTTTGAGTTCGTCAGCCAGGCCCAGTTAGCATTGCCAAAGAAGATGTGACAGGTATCCAATTGATAGTTTGAGAGATATTAAAATGATGGTATTACAGCATGATTATTACAGTTGATTGTGAAATTCCTGATATGTTGCTCGAGAGGTTTCTGTATACAGAAAGTTAGAAAAAGGTGGTGAATGATGAGTATGATGGTGTTAGTAATGTCCTCGCGCTGTGAATAGATTAATAAACTGCTTCCTGCTTCTCATAGTTGCTCGTCCATGCGGAACGCCCTGTCTCGTTCATTAATGTGGTCCCGAACGAAGGTTTTGATTGAAGTACGGCTACCTGAGTCTTATAGCTGACATTCATGAACATTCATATCCGGAGTTTGAGCTCGTCGGGCCAAGGGGAGTGAAAGAACGTAGGGGTTTCTTCCCCCCGAAGTGTTTGAGGCATGACGCTCTGGTCCGATTCGATTTACTTCGTCCTTGCTTGACTGAAAAAATTTTAATCTGTGTGAAGACTTTGCGCAATTCTACTTAGACCCACCCGGAGTGTCCCCGTAGTCCCGTTCATCCCCTGGACCGAGAACACGCACCCCGTCATTTTATCCCGTTTACATACAACTATCCGTATCGCGAGAGTATCTCATTCTTCAATCCCCTTCATTATTCCATTTATACAACAATCACGTGACTAACCTCGAAAGTCTAGCACCGGTAATAAGATCTCATTATGCTACGTTACAAGTTATTGCACACCGCACGAAATGCCTATTTCCCGCGACCCTATTCAATTTGTAAAATGCAATAATATATATATATATGTTAGTAAAACGTTTGAAATGCGGAACGCACGTATAATGACCTCGCTTCTATTCTAAAGATAATTAAGATATAATCCCGGCGTTACGTCCCGACATCAGTACCAATTTGTTATCGTGCCCGTTACCGTCGAACTCTAAACCCACGTAATGAAATGAATAGCGATGAAACAAATTATGAACCAAGTACATTCCATATAATGCACAAAAGAAAACATCAAGTATAAACAATATTAAAGGTTCTTATCTTATTTTTGTAGTTGGTCTGCTCCAGAGATATTGTCCTGCTTCAATATCATATTACGGGTTTTCTCCAAAATTACGTAATTAACAGCGCCATAGTATCCCTTCACGTTTCTTTAGTCAGGAATCTTGCCTTGATATCATAAAACTCCGCCAGCTTCAAATCTCAATACATTGTGTAACTTAGAGCCCAGTATAACAATTATCGACTGAATTGAACCACTTTGAAATCTCAAATCTGTACATAAAACGTTCATAAAAAGGCAATAGAAATAAATAATATTGGAAATGCTTAGCTGTTTTGGGAGTGTTTACTGCTTCGAGTCTCCTTTGAATTATTATAAATCTCCGGCTTTCTTCATGGTTTTATTTAATTTATCGGCGCCACTGGTGGTAATTCTGTCTTCCTTCTTCAAGAGCCTCCGACTCACGTCGAGGCTGAAAACTCGGGCAAAAAAAGGCAGTTCCCAAAATTTGTTCGGCTTATATAGTCCAAATTCTCTCGCCATTGTACCATCCCACTGTAATACCCCTAGTCCCTGAATCATCTACCATGCAGCGATGATTTCATCTAGGACGTTTTTCATTGGTTCAGTCTGTTTCACCGGCAACGGTTTTGGTTGGCTCGTTTCGTCAAAATAAAATAAAGCATCCGTTACACGCGCGTCCTACCACTCTGATCCAGAAATGATAAAGGCTCGTCTGCACCTACTTACCCGGCAAAGATACAATTATAGAGTATTTATGAATTGTGGAGCTTTTCCTTATCGTGAGCTTTTAGCAGATATTTTAAATATTTTCGTATAATTTTTCAGCAATGTCTATTTGAATAAGTCAATATCGTTACAGTATGAAAATTTACAAACATTATGTTGGAAAAAGTGACGCGGCCGTTTGAATTTGCGAATGTTCGACAGGATGAAAATATTTTCCCGCGCGGGAAGACGGCCCGGGGCGACCTCGCGTCCTCCCGTGTGTCCTGATACTCGCATCTCCCGCCTGTTAATCACAAAACTATCCTGGAGGCGGGCTCTAATTAGAATAGTATTATCGCGGCGGTTATCCTGCCCCGCCCTAATGAGACTCGGTATTCCCGCCGCATCCCGGTCTGTATTCAGATGGCGTACATGTGTCATCTTCGCAGCCGGGCCGGCAACCTTTCTTTCAACTGTTGGTAAATTTGCGCAGATGTTTAAAAACAAATTAATTAGTCAATTAGAATGACATACAGGAAAATCAAATCCACGAAAAACTATTTGGCTGCTACCAGGATTACTATTTAAAACGGGATCCCGGTAGCAGCCAAATATTTTTTCGTACATTTGATTTTTCTGTACATCTTTCTAATTGGTTAATTAATTTGGTTTTAATTAATATTGTACAGAGGTTGCTGTGTGCTCTCCTAGTCATCCAGTTGGTCAGTGGTTCGAGTCCCATTCCAGGACACCAGCAAGTTAGTCCTATTTTCATAGCACAATCACTTAGATAATTTTCAAAATAATAAGAATATTGATGCGACACGTATTCGTTGTTCGGAGCCCTTTTTAAGAAATGTATTTATTTGGTGAGCCATCAGGAAGAAATAAAGTACGTGGTTAGTAAAGACTACATATATTTTTTTATTTATTTAATAAAACATACTATTATTTTATTCCAATATAGCAAAAACTACAATTAATAATTAATTTAATTAAAAAAACTAAGTCTCGTGCTTGGAGGGGGACTTATGCTTTTATATGTGAGGTATAAAAGCAAAGGCAGTAATATCCCAAAAAAATTAATGCAGTCATCGAGGATTACTAATGTATAATGTATTAAATTCGAAATGTTATAGGAAATATAGTCTATTAAAAATGCATCAAATCTAGAATTCAGTATATTTTAAATTATTTATCCTCGGTGACGGCATACAAAATATTTTTTTGGATATTGCCTTTGCATACACTACATACTCGCTTGATTTCATATTTTGTACGTACTATGTACGTAAAAAAATATTTGTGTTTTTTGTAGTGTTCATTTAACATATTTTTTATTGGTTTAATCTCAATAATCTTCTTAATTTCTGTAGCGAGGAAATTCTGTATTCTTAAATATATATAATTTTAAGTCTCTCACAATAATAGGACGACACAGATAA
Source organism: Agrypnia vestita (assembly GCA_016648135.1). Taxonomy (NCBI): domain Eukaryota; kingdom Metazoa; phylum Arthropoda; class Insecta; order Trichoptera; family Phryganeidae; genus Agrypnia; species Agrypnia vestita. Next base: position 36,732 of record JADDOH010000803.1, on the reverse strand, counting down.
TACAATGATAATCATCATCATCATCACTCGTTGCTCTACAATCCCTGGTGGGTCTTGGCCTCTTTAAGAGTTTTCCTCCACTCATCTCGGTTTGGTGCCAGCTCTCTCCAGATCAGAAGCTCCAAGGTAGAGAAATGTCTTTGAGGACGTTCTCATTCCATAGTAATTTTAGCCTTCCTAATCTTCTTCGCCCTACGGGTCTTGAGTCCAGAAAGGAATTTGGTGCTTAATGCTCGGACATTCTCTTCACATAACCCAGCCACCGAAATCTTCATAATTTTATAAATTTAGTGACGTTCAGCTCCTTAAATAGAATAAAGAGCTCATTGTTGTAACGGCTGCGCCAAATTACATTTTCTAGAACCGGTCCGAAGATACGCCTCAAAATTTTCTTTTCAAAAACGTCCAGTGCTCGCTCATTCCTCTTTTAGTTAGTACCCAGTATTTTTAGAAAATACATGTATTGTTAAACATTGTCAATCAACACGTGGCTCAGGTTACACGCAAGGGTCGTTATCAATTATTATTGTCTACGTTCCATTACGTGTACGTGAGCACTGGCCTGATAGTAAAGATTATTTTAACAGCCGTATAGATAAAACTCAGTGATGATAAGGAGGAATAATGAAAATGATAATGTAAAGTTATAATAAGTAATGCGTATAATGTATATAATGCACATTTTCAGAGAGGGTGACGAGATTCCAGTATCTGCCTCAACACATATATCGTCATATCGTTATATGCTCTTCGTATTAGGTATAAAAATTTGTATTGAATTCAAAAGGTTATTATTGTCTGAGCGTATATTGGCATAGGAAAGGATTTCCTTGTATTGCTGTGTACTCTTCCTCGCTATACAATTTTTTTAAATCTACAATTTCAGAATGTAAAAACTGACGTTAAAGTGGACGAATATGCTAAGTTTACGTAATTTTTCAAACAGCTCTACTGTTAAATTCAAAATTTGGACCTTCAATACAAAAGATATTTAAATATAAAATCAACTGCAATACATTTGAAGACAACAATTTTAATTTTTTTTTTTCGAAAATTTTAAAACGACCAATGGTTTGCGCCCCCATTTTTGATTATCCTCGTAATACGCAGACTGCATTTCAAGATCTATTGCCGCATCTGCCAGGTTTAAGTAAGGTCCGCAAGTTGTTGAAAGTTGCTCCGATTAACAAGCAACATCGAGAACGCACGTAACAATGCAATTCTATGTTATACACCAACGTTTCAAAGCTGCGGGATTTGTTGGCCACTTTTGACAATTCTAGTTTAACTCAACCAAAAATTTAATCATGTCGAGATGTGTTATTATTAATCAAAATCTTTATTATAACGTTATCGTACGAAGAGGGGAACGTCATAATAATGTAAATATTAGGTCCTTACATATGAAATTGGCGTTTAGTATGGGTGGAACATAAAGCCGATTTTTTTTTTATTATAATATATTTATTTAATCAAAGTATGTACCATTGCTATATATGCACTTTTGCCATCTCATAGGTAGTTCATCGATCCCTTTACTAAAAAAACCATTCGGACAGGAATCAATAAAATCTTTGAAGGCGGTTTGGACTGCCCCATCGGAGTTGAATTTTTTCCTTTGCAAGAAGTTATCCAAATTTCGAAAAAAATGGTAATCTGTTGGGGCAAGGTCCGGAGAGTACGGTGGATGTCTTAGACATTCCAATTGAAGCTCCTCTAATTTGGTAGCCGTCTGTTGTGCAGTGTGTGGTCTAGCGTTATCATGAAGCAGCAGTGGCCTAGAGCGATTAACCAGCCTCGGTTGTTTAGCAGCTAGTTTTTCCATCATGGTTTGCAGTTGTTGACAAAAGACATCTGCCGTAATCGTCTGGCCAGATTTAAGAAAGCTGTAGTGAACGACACCAGCACTAGTCCACCAAACGCTCACAAGTAACTTTTTTGGAGTCAATTTCGCTTGGGGCATGGTTTGGCTGGTTCGGCAGGGTTCAGCCATTGCGATGAGCGCTTCCGATATCGTACAGGATCCACTTTTCATCACAGGTAATGATTCGATTTAAAATCCCTTCATTATTGGGCCGGTTGAGTAATGCAACGCAGCAGTCAACGCGCGTTTGTTGATTTTCTTCACTCAATTCGTGAGGTACCCACCATTCAAGCTTTTTCACCTTACCAATTCGCTTCAAGTGGATTAAAACAGTTTTATCACTAACACCGCAGCCTGCAGCTAACTCGGATGTGGTTTGCGATGAATCCGCTTCCACAATAGCCTTCAATTCTTCATTATCAACTTTGGTCTCCGGCCGTCCACGGAGCTTGTTCTGCAGGTCGAAATTTCCAGAACGAAAACGTTGGAACCAAAAACGCACTGTGTTTTCTTTTGCGGCACCGTCGCCATACACATCATTAATCCTTCGAGCCGTTTCTGCAGCACTGGTGCCACGGTGGAACTCGTACTCGTAAATAACGCGATATTTCAAGTTTTTCATTTTGTAAACTGAGTGACGCAAAGAAAAAAACAATTGAGGAAAAAACAAATTAATTATAATTTTCAAAACACAAATACATGGGTAAATAGCTGTATAAATTTGGATTTGGAATTCCTAACCAAAGAGAAGATATTTGAGATCAAATTTGCCAGTACGGCAAAACGCCAATTTCATATGTAAGGACCTAATATTTACATTATATATGATTTTGAATACGTGAGTACATTTTTTATAAGAAACATAAGACTTATTTATATACTTTTTAGTAGTTACTTTTAGTAATCCCTTTATCAAGAAATATTTTTCAACTAATCATAATCCGTCAAAACTGACGAATTTTATTTTACTACTAGCTGTAACCCGTCTAAAATTACGCAAACATTTATTCGCGTCTTTGCTTAGCCCTAGTATATATTTATAGTATCTTTTTGGCGGTCCACGGAGAGGCGGTCGTAGCAACACGCGTTAGGCGGCCGGTTCGGGTTTGCTGGCCCGGGGTTAAACCCACATCTCCGGCCTTAAATTTGTTTTTTTTTAAGCCGTGAATTCGATCGAAATTACGGACGTTACACAAAGTTACGGACGAACAGGCAGACAGACATACATACAACAAAATTATTACGTTTGATGATATATTTAGGCCGAGAGTTTGGAAAATTGTCATCTGGCACAGCGTCTTGGTAGCATTAGTGACGGGCATTGTTACGTAGAGAAGTTTGGATTTTTTTTAATTTATCATTATTTACGTCAGCTCGTTGGTCTTGTGGTTAGGACTCTCGCCTCGTGATCCAAAAGTCGCGGGGTCGAATCTCACTCCAGACCAGCAAGTTAGTCCTATTTTCATAGCATAAGCGTTTATCTTAATTTGAGAACAGTAAGAATATTGATACGACACGTGTTCTGTGTTCAAATCTCTATTTTTTTTAAATTATGATCCATAAATTATATACAAGTAAAAAATATATTGATAAAAATTAATTAATGGTTGTTAAGCCTCCAATTAAGAGCGTCTACAGGATGCAATTCTATTAATAAATCATCCCATAAAAAAATGGTGTTGATTATGAATTCCTTATATGCGAGATTTCGGTTTTCATTATATTGTGCTTTTGTTTTTTTGTAGCAATCTATACTAATATATAAAGAGCTAAAGTTTGTAAGATTGGATGTAGGAGGTAATCTCCGAAACTATTCATCCGATTTCAAAATCTCTTTCACCAATATTTAGAATGGATATAGGCTATATATTATCCCATTAAAATAAAAGAACTAAAAACAACTAAAGTCGACGAAAAAGTGGGAAAATGTTTGCTGACATACAAAAGGAATTGAAACTGAGCACGCGACGAAGGATATTAAAATGGATAAAATTACAGGCTTTAAACAATTTAATAAAAATTTAGACGATGATTCGGAGTCCGATACAAACGACTATAGTTTATCTGATTAAAATTAACAATAAGAATTCGAAATTATTTAACCGCAATTATGCCCGCTTATATATTAGGTCCTTACATATGAAATTGGCGTTTAGTATGGGAGGAACATAAAGCCGATTTTTTTTTATTATAATATATTTATTTAATCAAAGTATGAACCATTGCTATCTATGCACTTTTGCCATCTCATAGGTAGTTCATCGATCCCTTTACTAAAAAAACCATTCGGACGGGAATCAATAAAATCTTTGAAGGCGGTTTCGACTGCCCCATCGGAGTTGAATTCTTTCCTTTGCAAGAAGTTATCCAAATTTCGAAAAAAATGGTAATCTGTTGGGGCAAGGTCCGGAGAGTACGGTGGATGTCTTAGACATTCCAATTGAAGCTCCTCTAATTTGGTAGCCGTCTGTTGTGCAGTGTGTGGTCTAGCGTTATCATGAAGCAGCAGTGGCCTAGAGCGATTAACCAGCCTCGGTTGTTTAGCAGCTAGCTTTTCCATCATGGTTTGCAGTTGCTGACAATAGACATCTGCCGTAATCGTCTGGCCAGATTTAAGAAAGCTGTAGTGAACGACACCAGCACTAGTCCACCAAACGCTCACAAGTAACTTTTTTGGAGTCAATTTTCGCTTGGGGCATGGTTTGGCTGGTTCGGCAGGGTTCAGCCATTGCGATGAGCGCTTCCGATTATCGTACAGGATCCACTTTTCATCACAGGTAATGATTCGATTTAAAATCCCTTCATTATTGTGCCGGTTGAGTAATGCAACGCAGCAGTCAACGCGCGTTTGTTGATTTGCTTCACTCAATTCGTGAGGTACACACCTTTCAAGCTTTTTCACCTTACCAATTTGCTTCAAGTGGATTAAAACAGTTTTATCACTAACACCGCAGCCTGCAGCTAACTCGGATGTGGTTTGCGATGGATCCGCTTCCACAATAGCCTTCAATTCTTCATTATCAACTTTGGTCTCCGGCCGTCCACGGGGCTTGTTCTGCAGGTCGAAATTTCCAGAACGAAAACGTTGGAACCAAAAACGCACTGTGTTTTCTTTTGCGGCACCGTCGCCATAAACATCATTAATCCTTCGAGCCGTTTCTGCAGCACTGGTGCCACGGTGGAACTCGTACTCGTAAATAACGCGATATTTCAAGTTCTTTATTTTGTAAACTGAGTGACGCAAAGAAAAACAATTGAGGAAAAAACAAATGAATTATAATTTTCAAAACACAAATGCATGAGTAAATAGCTGTATAAATTTGGATTTGGAATTCCTAACCAAAGAGAAGATATTTGAGATCAAATTTGCCAGTACGGCAAAACGCCAATTTCATATGTAAGGACCTAATATTTATTTTAAAAGCCATAATCCGTCAAAAATAATGTTATTTTATATAAAAGGCTGTGAGAACAGCGCTTTCCAGAGTAGCGTAGCGCCTTGATAACATTAGTGATGGAAATAAAATAGAGAATTTTGCTTTTTTGCTTCCTATACCTCATTATTATTTAAGTCATGAAGTAGCGTTAGTGATGGACATTGTTGCATAGAGAAAGATATATTTTGATTAATACTAATGAAATATGCCTTACAATAGTGGATACAGTTACCTACTAGATTTTAATTATACTTTGAAATATTTAAAACAAAAAAACTGAAATATTTAAAACAATCATGAAATTTAAAAAAAATCTAATTCAGAGAATTTTATTAAAAAAGCATAAAGTCAATGTTTTTATTTTATTTAATAATTTTGAAATTATACTAATTTTGAAAACGAAATTAGATCAGTTATTGGATTCTAGTTACGGTAACGAATAGATTTCTAAATAATTATTATTTGGGGTTTAAAAATATGAAATTTATTTTTTTTGCACATGTATGCTTATTTCAGGTTAAGAAAATAAAATACTATTTATTATTTTTTTTGCGTCTATCATTTACTCAAAAAAATAATGTTACGAGATTTCGTAAACGCACTGTTACTTACACTAATGAAAATGGCTTTCCTAACGTGAACGGACTCTACCTACCTTTTCAATATTCATACATATATATAAGATACACACATATATTAGATATACCTACCTAACATTGAATTCCTTTGCTTAAATAAATCGTTTGAACCAATGATAAAGTGCACTTCCGAACTTATCGTTGTAAACTATATTATTTCGAGATTCATAGAAACCTTTAATATCGCATTACAATATTAAACACAAGACAAAACACTTAAATACAGAAAACAATACAATACACACAAATGAAGCGGATTCATCGTAGAAACACAGTAAGTAGTTTCCATCAAAATTGTTAAACTATAGCTATAAAACTCAATGTCTGTCTGTCTATTCATCTGTTCAGTATACAAATCTACACCGTTTGTCCGATCTGACCCAAATTTTGCACACTAATTCTTTAGAACCCGGCAGGTAACATAGGTGACATTTTTTCCCCTCCCCTTTTAACCTTTCCTTCCCTCCTGATATATTTTACATGCACATCTGTACCATTTGACCGATCTGACTCAAAATTTGAATATTTATTCTTTAAAAGCGGCGGATAAGTGGCATTTTTTCTCTCCCCCTTTACCCTTCTCCCATCTCCTGATATATTTTCCAAGCAAATTTGTACCGTTTCACCGATCTGACCCATACTTTGCATACTTATTCTTTAGGACTCGGCGGGTAACACAAGCGACATTTCTTCCCTCCCCTTACACCTCACCCCTCCCCCTAATATATAATATATACAAATCTCCGACCTCGCGGTAAACACAGACCACGTTTCCCCACCTGGGCATTCCATTCATCCAAGCCTACATTTAATGGAAACATTGTTTTTTATAAGCGTTGCAAAACAGTGGAAACTTTGTTTCCCTTCAAAAAGATATTTTTAACTTAATTTTTAACCCGTGCAACGCCGGGTACAAACGGCTAGTTTTTAATATAGAAATAAATTAATAAAATTATTAAATCTATCTATAAAATAAATCTGCCATAATCTCCCGAACTCAAATGTCATAATTCCCAAACTTTCTCACCTATCTGCACCTACAAATATTTCAGGATTGTTTCTATAACGTGAGTCTGGCGGACGACGGCCCTCGGCCTAATACCTATAATACAATATGTACTCCCTTGAAACTCAAGTTTTCCTCCCAGAAGTGTTAGCTTTCGCTAACAATTAATTAGCGGTGTTTCATTACTCAAACACGGAAAAACTTATTAAACACTGCTCCTGGAGCCTCGACATGACGGCTGTCTCGTTCTCTGGTTTATCTTCTCGTCACTCCCATCATAACTTTCTTTTCTCTACACCTCCCCCCTTCTGCGCGCGGTACTTTTAATTACTTCACTCGCCCGGCTACGTGCTACTCTGAGGGCAAATACAGGTAGCGCTGGTCCAAATCAAGGCAGCATACAGCACAGGTGTATCGGCATTTCTGTAAAGGAAGAGGAATATGCCCGTCTCGGTAAAATAACGCAGTTAAAACTCGATATTCACTACAAATGCATATTTCGGCGTTTTTATTATTCATTTAAATCAAAATATATACATGGTAGACTACAATTTCTTTTAAAACGATATCTTAGAGAAAACCTTTGTTCTTATATAAAAGTAATAAACTGCACATTATTAGAACAATTAAGAAAATATAAGCATTTATCGACAGGCCGCGACCAAAAAATTCGTTTTCATTGCCAAAATTTCAATAATTACTTATTATTTATATGTACACAGAACGTGTTTTCTTACGAATATAAATCATTATGATAATAAAACTGTATTAAAATAGTAAAGAGAAGGTTTATATTAATAAAGATTTACTAGAAATTTTAACGTTTTTTGATGATTTTAAAAGGTTTTTTATTCGTATTAGAAGATGATTTTTTAAAAATAAATTGTATATACCTACTCTCATACATCGAGTCTTCAATCAAAATTTAAAAGTTAGTTTTTTTTTATGCCAAAATGCCAAAAATGCCAAAATTACTAATCTTCTATACAAAATAAAAATGTAAATGTTCGTTTGTGCCATTTTGGCACAACGTTGCATTCGAATACGACATTTAAATACCTACTATTTATTTATATAAATAAAAATGTAAATATTCGATTGTCCAAAATCTTAAATCTCCTAAAGTTCTTCAACTATTGCTTTGAAATTTTGGCACAACGTTGCATTTGAATTCGCACAAATTATTTGAAAAAAAATTAGCCGGTACCTACCCTTTTAATATTGATAAATATTTACATAGTTACAAAATTTTCCAAATTCAAATTTTTTGATTACACTTTCAAATTCGGTATGTAGTCCGAGGTTCAAAAAGCAAAATCTATACGTATTAAACTCAATGTCTCTCTGTCAGTCTGTCTATTCTCTATACAAATCTATACCGTTTGTCCGATTCGTCTCAAATTTTTCATACTTATGCTTTAGGGCACGGCAGGTAACATTTTCCCCTCCTCTTTTACCCCTTCCCCCCTGATATATTTTCAATACAAATCTGTACCGTTCGACCGATCAGACTCAAAATTTGCAAACTTAGTTTTTAGGACCCGGTGGGTAACAAAGAAAACATTTCCTCCCTCCCATTTTACCCCTTCTTCTCCCCTGATATATTTTTTCTGTACAAATCTACGCCGATTTGACCCAAATTTTGCATTCTTATTTTTCGGGTCCCGGCGGAATATCCCATCTATCCCAGTCTAGATTAAATAGAAACTATTGGCAAAATAATGAAACCTTTGTGTCCCTCCACAACTTATTTTTATCTAAATTAAATTTAAAAAAAACAACCCGAGCAACGCCGGGTACAACATATATAATACATCTTGAAAATCTATGATACATCTTGATGCATCTATAATACATTTTTAAACAACCCGAGCAACGCCGGGTACTATATCTATAATACATCTAAAAAATCTATGATACATCTTGAAACATCTATAATACATTTTGAAATATCTATAATACATCTTGAAACATCTATAATATTAGGTCCTTGCATATGAAATTGGCGTCTTGCCGTACTGGCAAATTTGATCTCAAATATCTTCTCTTTGGTTAGGAATTCCAAATCCAAATTTATACAGCTATTTACTCATGTATTTGTGTTTTGAAAATTATAATTCATTTGTTTTTTTCTCAATTGTTTTTTTCTTTGCGTCACTCAGTTTACAAAATGAAAAACTTGAAATATCGCGTTATTTACGAGTACGAGTTCCACCATGGCATTAGTGCTGCAGAAACGGCTCGAAGGATTAATGATGTGTATGGCGACGGTGCCGCAAAAGAAAACACAGTGCGTTTTTGGTTCCAACGTTTTTGTTCTGGAAATTTCGACCTGCAAAACAAGCCCCGTGGACGGCCGGAGACCAAAGTTGATAATGAAGAATTGAAGGCTATTGTGGAAGCGGATCCATCGCAAACCACATCCGAGTTAGCTGCAGGCTGCGGTGTTAGTGATAAAACTGTTTTAATCCACTTGAAGCAAATTGGTAAGGTGACAAAGCTTGAAAGGTGGGTACCTCACGAATTGAGTGAAGCAAATCAACAAACGCGCGTTGACTGCTGCGTTGCATTACTCAACCGCCACAATAATGAAGGGATTTTAAATCGAATCATTACCTGTGATGAAAAGTGGATCCTGTACGATAATCGGAAGCGCTCATCGCAATGGCTGAACCTGCCGAACCAGCCAAACCATGCCCCAAGCGAAAATTGACTCCAAAAAAGTTACTTGTGAGCGTTTGGTGGACTAGTGCTGGTGTCGTTCACTACAGCTTTCTTAAATCTAGCCAGACGATTACGGCAGATGTCTATTGTCAGCAACTGCAAACCATAATGGAAAAGCTTGCTGCTAAACAACCGAGGCTGGTTAATCGCTCTAGGCCACTGCTGCTTCATGATAACGCTAGACCACACACTGCACAACAGACGGCTACCAAATTAGAGGAGCTTCAATTGGAATGTCTAAGACATCCACCGTACTCTCCGGACCTTGCCCCAACAGATTACCATTTTTTTCGAAATTTGGATAACTTCTTGCAAAGGAAAAAATTCAACTCCGATGGGGCAGTCCAAACCGCCTTCAAAGATTTTATTGATTCCCGTCCGAATGGTTTTTTTAGAAAAGGGATCGATGAATTACCTATGAGATGGCAAAAGTGCATAGATAGCAATGGTACATACTTTGATTAAATAAATATATTATAATAAAAAAAAATCGGCTTTATGTTCCTCCCATACTAAACGCCAATTTCATATGTAAGGACCTAATAATACTTGAAAAAAAATTTAAGAATTTATTTTCTATCATCATTAATAATGAGTCATGTGCAAGGTTATCTGGAAAAAATTAATCAACTTGCAGGACTTTATTTCTGCTTCAATTATGAGTCGAAAATGTTGAATCAACTATGACCTAATATTAATAGTTATGGAGATAAAAAACATCTAAGTTTGTTTTTTTTTCAATGTTTCTGACTTATTTTTTGTAAAACGTTGGACTATCATGACAGTAACTTATATCGAATATGATAAATTTATTTCCTTTAAAGTGTAAAATCCTAAAAAAATAAAATAACAAAAAGTTTACAATTCCAATTGGAATTTCTGCAGGGTTTTTATCATTTTATTTAACTTGTATTGAAAATGAATGAATTTTTCGTAACGGATATAAGTTACCGTAATGAAAGTTCAACGTTTTGATGAAAAAACATTTTCGACTCATAATCAAGGCAGGAAATATAGTCCTGCGAGGTTATTAACGTTTTCCAAATAACCCTGTATAGTTGAGCTATTTGTATAGAGACTGTACAATGATTCAATATTTATTTTACACCTACGAAAATGAACACATGATTACATGTTGTTTTTAAGGTTGCGAAAATGAGCACGAAATATTTTCACTCTCTACGCCTATAACAAAAATAGTCCAATTTATCGGTAGAGAATTTCTATTTATACAGCAAACAAAGTTACTCAGAATCACGGAGCACCTGGGAGATAATATTATTTCTCAACAGACAAAGATCAAGAATGGAAGTATTTTCCTTCGTATATTATTTTATCTTGTTTCAAAAACACGAGTACTAAGAAGTCTTCAAACATTTTAACCCCTCGGTGGTCGCGCACGTTATATCAATAACCCATGTACATGACTGTTAACCCGATAATATAATTTTTCAGATAAGCCATCACTGGAAATTGTACAAAAGTGATATAATTATTTATTTATTTATTTGTGTGCACAGCAGTAGAAAAAGATTTAAGTTTAACCTGTGACATTCTCATAGGTTAAACAGTTTCACAAAAATTCAAAAGAAGACAATCAAGTAATAATCACAAAGGCTGTTCACATTTTAAAATAACTTAACAAAATTAAAAAAATTAAGTTAATAAAAAATATAGAGCTTTATTGAAAATTTATTTAATGAAACACTTTACGACGCCATGAAAGAAAAAGTCAACAAACCTCTGAGCATATAAATAATATATTCAGGGTGTAACAGAACTAGTCCACAATACTTTACAGATGGATTCCTGTCTTGATTATGAGTCAAAAATGTTCAAGCAACCACGACCTTATATCAATGTTTAACGAGATATGCGACATCAAATTCAAATTTTTTTTTCAATATTTCTGACTTATTTTTTGCAAAACGTTGGATTTTCATTTCACAGTAACTTATATCCAATATGAAAAATTCATTCCCTTTAATACAAGTCAAATTAAATGATAAAAAGTAACCCATAAAAATCAAGTTTTTATTATATTCCCTTTCTCATTTACTAGTTGAAACATTTTTTTTCGCTTAACCTACGCGTTGGACTTCGGTCGGGCGACGCTGCGAAAGGGAGTAATAAAAAATTTCCAAAAATCCAAAATTATACTATAATCAGGTTTCGCGTCTACCAGACGCGTTGAAATATTTTCATACAACTTAATAAGTTGTACGGAAAAACCGTTCAAAATTTTGAAAAATCCAAAAATTTATTCATTTTTTTTAACGAAAATTTGATAGATCTTCTTGATCGTCGCCACGAATCTGCTTGCAAAGTTTCAGCTCGATTGGATTACGGGAAAGGGGTTTAAAATGGATCCAAAGTTTTTCCGTCAGACAAGAATACAAGCAGACGCCACGAGTTAATATAAAGGGAGTATAAACCTTGCAATTCCAATTGGAAAACATTCCAATTAGACTTTTTTCAGGATATTTAATATTTTATTTTACTTTTATTGAAACGAATGAATTTTTCTTAATCAATATAAGTAACTATAACGATAAAAAATGCAAACTTTGATATTGCATGACTACATAGCTATTGATATGAGGTCATGGTTGCTTGTAAAGTATTCTGGACCAGCTCCGTTTCACCCTGTATAGTAAAACATTAGCAGATTTTACTATAAAAATATTCTGTTTCAGAATATATTGCATGTTTCTGTTGAAAGTAATCAAACCGTCATGGAATATATAACGTTTATACCTCCTTATTTCAAAACAACTCTCATTGTGTTTGTAAGTTTTATCTCTAAAGGGATGATGTTATATAGTAAAACTTTGGCATATTTTACTATGATAAAACTAACTCTGTTTCAGAATCTATTGCATGTTTCTTTTGAAAGTAGTCAAACCGTCATGAAATATCTCGAAGCTTCCTACGTATTTTGTCGAATCTGCAAAATTTCTTATATCATCCAATTTACTCTATATTTTCCGAAATGTTAAAAAAAATCTTTTCAGTCAAAGAATATATTAAAAGAATTTTTTTTAATATTATCAGAAAATATAGAGTAAATTGGATGGTATATGGTGTGTGCATGCATGCGCGTACGTGTGAGGAGAAATGTGTCATCTCTCAAGTTTACCCCTAACAGAATTAGTTAGCTGCTCAAAGCTTTGAAAAAGATGTCGAAATCTGTGAGAGTCATTGTATAGATTTCAATAAAACAGTTTTTTGTAGAATTTTTGCCGTAGTCTTTTCTCCAATGATTCAAGTGAAAAATGTGTGATGCTCTTGTTCGTCTTTACGGAATATTAAATTGCGTGAATTTTAGAATTTCATGAAGTCAATGGATTGTTATGGAGTATGGTAAAAAAAAATTACTGAGAATAAATAAAAAGATCGTACTGTTACGAGATGGTAGAACTTTACGTAGTCGACGATTTTATACCTCTCTGCACCCTTTTGACTTTAGTGTAAAGATTCTGCAGGGTTCTAGGATAGTCCACACGAATATGGAATCGTCTCGGTTACTCTCATAAGCTCTGGAAGCATCGAGAAAGCCACGTTACCTATTTAAAGGGCTGACGCCCGCACGGCGAGCGTGTCATAGTTTGACGTGTGCGATATTACCAGTGATAAAATCTGCGAATCAGTATAGCCAGCGCGTATATAACCGAGTGACAGATATTCGGCCGAAGTACTTACATGCGAAGTTGAGCGGAATATTCTCAAAAGTGATCGATACGACAGAAACAGCGTAATAAAAAGTGTTCCATAGACGAGTGACTAGAGATAATTAGTTCGGATTAAGGAATTGGATAAAAAATGTGTGAAATATTCTGGTAATATTTATTATTATTATTATTTAAATATGTTTGTGTAGTAAATTAAAGTTTAAATCGTTTTTAGTGTTTCATTTGTCTTCCAATGCCACGTCCCGTGAAAATATTTTAAATTAATACGCTCTGGGTAACCCGACCAGCATTATCAAATTATTTTCTATTCTCCATATTTTTTTAATATCAAGCGTGTCCCAGAAAATGCGGGAAAAACCATTGTATTTTATAATCAAACCGAATTCAATTCCATTCTACAGGGCGCCATCTATGGGCCGAGCTCCGCGGCACGGAGTGGTGTGAAACCTTAATTAAAATGGCGCTGGAACAAAAAAACCCTGCTGACATATGATTTACATTTGAAGGGAAGAAAGGGGGCGACGGGCCGGATAAATATTTTAACAAATGCGAGAAAAATAATGGAATGCCCCGCGCTGGGGGTGTATTAGGATCATCCCTCTCGAGAAATAAAAAAACCCCTTCGAACGGACCAAGAATCTCCGCGGTTTTAATCAGAATGGCGTTCTCTAAATGGAATTGTGTTTATGTTTGAAATATTGTTACCTTCTTTTCAAAGCGGAATTTTGCAAGCAAAGCTTTCGCAAATGAACTGACCGAGGGAGTTGAACGCTGCGCAGCATGACTAGTTTTTCCATAATTTAATTTTCAATGTTGAAAATACAATTCAGGATGCTGAGTATCGAGGAGTACTGGAAATGAGATTAAACTATGAACTGAATCATTTGTTTGACGAACCAATAAACGAACGGAGCTACGCTTGAAAGATCATTCGACTTCGCTGTCCTGGACATGTCTGAATAATGTGAAAATATCAATTCGTGGATCCGATACTAAATTAGATAACCAAAATTACTATACTATACTAAAATCCAATAACTTAGCTCTCGATAGGTAAAATGCCTATAGTGTACTAAAATTAAATAAATAGGTTTTCAAAATACGTTGAAACTTTTCGTTGTACGAGCATACCCAAACTTAAGAATTACTTTACGTGTCATGTGCCAGTAGGATTGAGTACAGTTAAATGAACTCAATTTTTATTTATATTTTGTTCTCCTTTAATTACTACCATTCTGAATTTGCTTTTAACTATTTGTTATTTTTACTGTGTTATTATTTTGTCATTGCTTTTAATTATTACTATTTACTATCATCCTTATTTTCTTTATACATGTGGTGTCAACGACCCATTTCCCCACGTTCCATAACCACCGCTGATGACGACAGTTTGCACGGAAAAAATACCATCGGCCGATATTAAACACCAGCAACACGTGAATGAAGAAAGCTGACATCGAGCTTCGCACGCAGAAAAAGCAAATGGAGCGAGGTTGAAAAATGAAGATGAAGCAAGATACACCGGTGATCAGAAATGCAAAATTCTAACGCGGCGCTTTACACGTTCGCGAATTTTGCAGATGGCACAATCTCACGAAATATAAATATGCTGACGGCCTCTTTTTCACACAGGTTTTGTTCACATTGTAACAAAGTAGAAAGTTAGTTCGTTTCCCTCGCTGTAACGACGAGGTCACGCTGCCCGATGACTGCTCCTCGTAGCATCACCTAGCAATTTAGCTCGTCTCTCTCTATGCCATACCACCAATCTCCAACCTGCAGTAGACATCAAACATAATTGCTACGCCGCTCATCTCATTCCTCGCTACGCCTCCAGTTTCCAAACCATCAATCATTATCAGCCTCATGCTCAACTGTCTTCGCAACCTCCAGCAGTGATTACCGTCTGCTTCCGGCGGTACCACCATCATCCTCGACCTCACCGCGATACTCCACCTACATCAGTCATCAGCACCATCTCCAGCTCACGGCATGATCTTCACCTTGACCGCTTTCTGCACCCGCTACGGACACAGCCAGGAACAGAGTTGACGACCCCAGTCACCTGGCACACCGATGCCTGCAGTTATCTACCAAGGTCGAGCCACAAAGCACCCACTGTAATTCCACCGAAAATAAATAAACTCCATAAAAATGACCGCGGTTTTCTATTCATATCAGCTGTCTTCATCCTGTACAAAAGTGGGTATCCGGACATGGTAACCCACATATATATATATCAATTTATTTTAATGTGTTTTAATTATTGTTCACATCTTTTTTAATTAAAATCTATTATTATTTTTTAATTATCATTATTTTTGAAGTTTTTTAATAATTAAGTGTTTTAATGATTTTTTTGAGTCGTGGATCTGTAGACGCATATTGAAAGTTTCCTGGGTGAATGAAGTAACGAATTTTGAAGTCCTCCGATATATACTAATAACCTAGTCGATTCAGATATGTGTGAACCATCCTAGAACCATCTTGTATCTTCTTATTTCAATTTAAATGGTGAAGAGTGCAGTAAAATCATCGATTGAAAAAAAAATCTATGAACAAATGTTTCTTACTTTTATTAATAATAAATATTTTTTACATCGTATTTTTATGTAGAAACCGAGAGCGCCGCGCAACGTCCGGTCTTCCAGGATTTTTATCATTTTTTGTCCAACATTTTTAATTTTCCCAGCGGGCACCGCCCGTGAAATGGATCCTGGAGCAGGGATGCAAATTATAAGGATCTGCGCTACCCAGAACACCGCTTCCCACAAAACTCCTCAAAAATCTGCTCTAACGCCGTTCTTCATTTCCGTATTTTTCTTTTCAAATTTACACCACGTAAAAATGTTAAGGGTCGGGAATAATTCAGTTCAATTCAATCGAACAAGTGCATCACTACCACAGAGAACCAAAATGTTGTCACGTGATCGTGGTGGTTGGAAAGCGCTTTAAATATTTAAATGAATAAGTTGAGTGAAGGTCACAGGCGCGAGGAATGATATAAAGAACCTTAAACAGAGTCCTTAAAATAATCTTCAACCTAAATCAATACACCAGAACTACTGAATTGTTTAAAATCACCGGCGTACTTAACCTGGAAGATTTGATATATTAATTTTGAAAAGATAAAACCGATTTATAAAACAAATAAAAAATTACTAAAAACAAATATCATCCTTTACCAGAATAGTGACGTACATAGACAACACACAAGAACAACAGATTATATAAGAAGTAATGCACTGCGGACTAATAGAGAAAGACATGGATTTCTATATTCCGCATTTGTTTGTCGGTACCTACCTACATTCTATCACTTCTAAACTATCCGAAGCTTAAAAAATGGAACATTTTAAATGTGCTGATTTGCCTCATTGTGTAACATTATACATTATCTTATAGATATATCTATAGATAAGGTAAGGGTATCATATTTCAGCTGCTAGGCATATTTATAAATATGATTTTTGCTGTAACACCATGGATCGTTTGAGACATTTGGATAGTGCGTATTTTTTCCGACTCTACCATCATGTAACAATGCTATAAAATTAAAATAAATGATAATTTTGATTCGGTTCATTTCTGCGCGCGCCGATTCAATGAGAAGAATTTCCAGCTGTGAAAATCACTATAGTCGTTTTGAAAATAATTCAATAAATAACGTGACATCCCGCTGTTTAATTTGTTTATATGTTTGATTATCATCACAAATACCAGGGGATGAAGAGTTGTAAGGGGTGGATTGTTTACACGATGCCCGCAAAGCCAAGTCTGGCAGCGAATTGAATTCCTTTTTAGAATTTTTTTGAATTTTATACAATTTGACTTTCTCGAATTAGATACGAGATTAATATTAAAATTAATATTTTTTCAGACAGACAGATGTCGAGACGAAGGTCGAAAAACATAAATAACTACATTTACACAGGAAAATCTGAATTTTAATTTAATATTTTTAACAGTATTTCGTATTTTTATTAATTTTTAGGCTATATCAGACCATGAGGGATAATTACTGATGCAATACACATCACAAATATTCCCAGGTTTGAGAAAATCACGTAGTGTAGACGTAGGATGTTGGATTTTATCGTTTGAAAACCAAGCAGAAGATTTTGTACTAAAGAGAGATGAGAATACAGAGGTTCTATATTCAAATATCACGTATTCACATTATTGGGTTCACTTACTCCAACTTCTTATCAATATCAATTATAATTATGAATAATAAAGCGATATTGTTCCAACATTGACAAAATTATTATAACAGTATCGAGCGGCAGCCACCAATCAAAAGAGCTCGGTGCGATCAACTACGTCCGGTTGCCCGCTAGCGCGACCACTCTTCCTCTGACCGTCAAAGCCTGCACATGCACTCTGACAACCTATAAACTCTTTATCAATAAGCACCGTTCGTAATCGTAAGTATAATTCACCATCATGTGAATAATAATTTCTCTACCCATCCTGTCACACCAAACACACATTATAACACAATACATTAGAATGTCTTATGCATCACGTGCCAACACGAGAATATGTCTCTCGATGGGTGGACGTATTTTTCATCATCGAACACTCTCATCTGACACAATAATCCGCTATAAATGTATTATAATTAATGCAACAAATTATGTCGTAGAAAAAAAAACAAAGAATTAACCCTGTACATAGAAGATTACAAAAAGTTTTGGAAAAATCGTCAATATTCTTGCAAAATCGGATAGGTGATCCCAAAAATCACAACACTGCAGAAAATTTTGAGCACAATAGTAGCCACCCAAAATCAAAAACTTAAATCTAATAAATCATGTTTACGCTGAAAATTTACTGCGAATGCATATTTCAGTTTATTACTTTTACATCAGAACCTATTTTCTGATATAAAAGTAATAAGCTGAAAATTATTTTACAATAATTAAGAAAATAGAAAACATTACCCGATATACCACGGCCAAAAAATTCGTTTTCAATTTACCAAAATATCACTGGATACGAATTGATTCGGAGCACTGTTCTTAAATTGACAGTCACTAAGTGCTTGTAGAATATTTAACTCCTAATTATTGCACTGTTTCTCAATCTATAACTAATTTCAATGTTTCTATGTTTCTCAATCTATAACTAATTTCAATGTTTCTATGCTTCAATCACTTTCGAGAGTATTCCGTTCAATTTTCGTACGTAGGTACTTCGCCCAATATCTAAAAACGCGCTGGTCACCCTGTTTTCGCTACGGCTTAGAGCTGATAATGACACATTTCTATTTCGCACTGGTCACAAGTGGACACCGACACTCCGCTGGCACTTGCTTAGCTTTTTATACAAAACATGTTGGTTTCGCGATGCTTCGAGAACTTTTTTTACATTTTTAGAATTTACTCGACTTTTCCGTGCTTACGAGAATATCCTAGTCGAATCCAGAGTGTTGTTGGAGTCTTTTCAATAGTGCGTAATTCCTTCCGAATTTTAAGGGTAGACAATTTTAATTTCTTCAGGGAAACATTACAGTTCAGATACAAAAGATTTCATTTATCACACTTCATTTATCATGTACCCCTTAAATGTCACTCTTGTCAAACATGCTTGGCATTCAAAGGGTTAAAATGAGTAACCATTTCCGATAAATTTTTAATTATTCCTAACGGCTCGCCCAAACGCGCGCGGAATGCACGTTGCAATTTTTACATTTCGTGTCATTTCTACGATAAGCATCTCAATTGAAAAATGTGATTGAAAATTGTCATGTTTACCAGTGCTGCCAGGTTTCAATTTGTAAAAACCCCGTTTGGGCAAAAATAATTATCGCCAGCGACCGCCAGGGGCGGATGGGAAATTAGAATTTCATAATCAACAATCCGGGCAACCAAATTAAACCGTTTTTCGCCACCCAGCGGGTTGATTTTGAATGAATCTTTTTGTGTGCGTTTTTTCATTATGCTTAATGCGAACTCTGATTTCATCCCCCGACATAAATGACGCTTTTTTGTCCGCTGTTTATTAATAAATTCAGTTCTCTCGGCTCGGAGTAGGCGGAAAATGTTCGAGAGAAATGTTAACTAAATGTTTTACCAGTTTTTGTCAAAGATGGCCACATTCAAGTCTGACAAGGTAAGCGAAAAACAACACGTTTTTTTTTTCAAAGATTCTCTTTCTTGCATTTGAGGGTATATAAAACCAAAACCACTGACTTGTACAAAATCACCGGCACGTTTAACTAGAAGATCTGATATACCTTTGTCGAAAAAATGAAGACAATTTACAAAATAAAGAATAAATCACTAAAAACGAATATTAGTGTATATTATAGATATCTCACAGAGACGAAACTGTATTAATTACGGGAAAGTAGGTATAGAAGTCATTTGGGTGTAACAGGACTTATGACCTGTCTTTTTATGGTTGGCTTAAGTGATCACTTTACACAATTGTAACATTCGCCATTTCCACCCATGATAGAATATACCATGCTTATTCATTTTTTGGAAGTTGTATATATGTTCAAATTGCGTGAAAAGCTTTCATATATGAGTTGTAAGCGCCTTTTCCATGCGGCCTGTACAAAGGCATTTTCATTCCCCTAAATCCCCACAGATGTCGCTAATGAGAAAATCTACATTAATTTTTTACGGAATTTTGGGAGCAATATACTTTATTGTGTGTAATGAAATTCATCCGAATACTTGCAATACACTAGGATACGCCAGGAAATATTATTTCCAATTTTTGTTAAATTCCTTTTTTAACCAGTATTTACAATTCAGAATATTTTGAGTTTGTTCAAATCTTTCAGAACAGTGCTGGATTTATGTCACAGAGACATTATTAATATCAATTAGTGTATAACTAATTGATTAATAATGTCTCTGTGACATAAATCCAGCACTGTTCTGAAAGATTTAAACAAACTCAAAATATTCCAAAAACGAATATCATCCTTCACCAAAATCGAAACGTACATAGACAATACACAAAAGCACCCACAGGAATAATTATGCATTAAATTTACCATTAATACGTATGCATCGCCTTGAAAACAAATTCTGAAATTCGTAGACATTTATCGTAGAAGCATACCCGAATTAAAGAATTACTTAGACTTAGAATATGCCCGTAGAACTAATTAAAGTTTAATGGAATAAATTTTTAATTATTTTTTTCTCCCTATGAATTATATAATACTTGTTTATTCTAAAGTGTCCTAATTAGAGTTCATTTCCCTTACAAAAACATATGTTTTAATTCTAAATTTTTAATTTATTTTTTGGTATATTTTATCTTCTCATTCTGTTTATTTCATTTTTTTTTCATTTTTTTTGTTTATCTGGTATATTGGTTTCATTATATTTATTTCACTTAATTATTAATTTGTGAAAGGCTTCTAATTATTAGCGTTTGCTTTTGTACTAATTACTGTTTATATATATTGTTCATTTCTCTTAAATATATGTTTTATGTTAGAAATCCTTGTAACTTTCTTGTACTGTAAAAGCCCTCTAGGGCAGGACGTTGATTAATAAATAAATAAACAAGAGACTATACAGATTGTTACAGAGCTAGTCTACAATACTAAAATATTCTAGCAACTATGACCTATATTATCAATAGTAATGCCGATATGCGACATCAAAGATTGCATTTTTTTTTTCAATATTTCTGACACTTTTTTGAAAAACGTTAAACTATCATTACAGTAACCGATATTGATTATTTAAAGTTCATTCCCTTTAAAAAACAGGTAAATTAAAATGAAAAAAGTCTTCCAATTCCAATTGGAATTTCTGCAGGGTTTTTATCATTTTACTTAACTTGTATTGAAATTAATGAATTTATCGTAATCCATATATAAGTAACTGTAAACAACATAATAAATATATAAATAACTGTTTTGTAAAAAATAAGAGAAATATTGAAAGACAAGGGCAAACTTTGATATTGAATAACTCCACAACTATAGATGGTTAGGTGATGGTTGCTTGAATATTCTCGAATAATAACCAAGGCAGAAATTCACCTGAAAAGTGTTGTAGATTAGCTCTGTTACATCCTGTATAAGAATGGATGTGCCTCGGACTAATAGAGAAAGACATGGATTCCTGTATACTGTTCTTTCAATTTATTTATTTATCATTTTTCTTATTTTTACATATCAGACCCACAAATTTTTAATGGAATTTATAATGAAATTTCCAATAACATAAAGGAACTAAATAATGTGAAACTATTCCATAAAAAACTGAAAAGATTAGTGTTGGGGAGCAGAACTTTACAACAAATAATTTTGTCAACATTTAATATGTGTTTTCATTTCATTTTCTTTATTAATTTGCATATAGCATACACATACAGCATACAATTACTGTCTAGGAAATTTTTCAATATTTTTTTTATGGATCGCATTTTCTGTACCGTTTTAATACTGCCAAATGAAAGAATTACGTACCTCGACTCTGACCCCCCCCCCCTTCTCCCCACGTAGACCAGCTCTACCTAACACCACCCCTCTCCCATCAGGCCACGTAGGTGGACTCTCCCTTAACGGCTTTGCAACTTTTGCTTACAACAAAGTTTGCATTTTTAAAAATACTTTTAACTCCTCATCACATCTTGAAGGCGTCGGGAAATCACCAATTGAAATGCATTTGACGATTTTATTTTTGCGCGATATTAAACCACACATACAGAGTAAATAATCCCACGCAACCCCCTCGCTTTGAATTAACTTCTGAATGAAGACCGCCGCGTAGCCAGGGCGGGTTGTTTATGAAGGTTTTCTTCATCGCTGTTCCGTCCAACTTGAAAACAAGCCGGCAACTTCGGCCCAGTGCTGAACCGAGGTATATTGTGGATGCGAAAAGTTTCACAACTATGTTGCTCTGCCCGAGTATCAGTCAGGGGGTGGTGGCGGGCTAGCGGGGGTGAGAGGGATGATTTGGAGATTAATCCGGGATATTTTTATGAATTAACCGTGACATAAATGATTTCTCAATAAGCGAGGTGGAATACTTAACACATGGTCCTCCCTGTATCTCTGGCGGACCAAACTCTGGAGTCCTGTAGCAACATTAAATATCTTGGTCACATAATATGTAGCAACTTATGTGACATTAACTCTTAAAAGACTGTGCTTAAAAATACCTTCGGGAACGGTGGTGTAACACAGCGTTACCTGATTAAAAATCGGCATAGTTTTTAATATGTGATAAAATATACATATATACGATACAGATAAGATTTTTTAAAGGTCCTTTTATATAATTATGTAAGGTAAACATACATATTTGCATTATTTTAGTAAATTATTATAAAATCATGGCATATCGAATTTGCGTGCGCTTCCGCTGACATACCGTTACCAACTGAATTCGACGATGCGGTCGCTACGTCGCCTGCACTTCGTATTTGTCTAACACGTGTTACGCGAATCTACCGTACTCTTTCGATATTGATTTCGCTTTCACCGAAACCCAAGCAACTGCTATCTCTGTCCTACATGAAATGTGTGGTATTGTCGTGCTCTTTCTTGCTCGATTTAACTGCGATGTGCAATATCCTGCTCTCTCTTACACACTGACCGAAAATGCGAGAGTAATGAATAAATATTTTTTAATTAAAAAATCCGTACATTCGCAACAGTTTCATTTAGTCATTTTGGTGTGAAAATGTCTATTCAATGATTACAAAAAATGTGACGTTTTAGTTTTCGTAAATAAGGTAGATATTTCATATTTTCAATGACATGTAGACCTACGTTACATCACCGACACAGAGGAGTTAACAATATCGAAAGACAGAGAAGAGCTATTAGTGCAGGTTCCAACATGCTAGCCAGGAAGTTTTCTAGATGCAGTAACGAAGTGAAAGGATACCTTTTTGTTACTTATTGCACGAATCTATATACTAGTGTGCTGTGGTGCAGACATACACTGCTGTCCTATAACTCTATGAGAGTGCAATACAACAATGCCCTCAGGATAATGCTAGGTCTACCTTGGCATGAACAAATCCGCAAAGTCGAGGCTTTTGAGATGTGAATCTATAGACGCATATCTTGATCTCATAATCTTCGGCGTATGGAAAAAGACAGAGAAGTGCTGCAAACTATCAAGATTAGAAAGCTGGAGTATCTCGGACATATTATGGGAGGACCACAATATAGTATATGCCAACCCATGGCTGCGTAACTTAAGGGAGAGAGAGAGAGAGAGTTGTTCCATGCGGTGGTAAATAAAATTTTCTCAGGTTTCCACGGCCGTTCAGAATCTTCTGTGTGTAGTTTTCTGGGATATCCTGTCGTGTACATATGACCTCTCTGGCCCACGTTTCAGATCCCATTGCAGGGTCTATCATCAGGGCTGATGTGATGAGTATATTTTGATGAGTGAGTTAAGTATTGCCTTACAATACCGTACCGATATCAGACTTAAGTACCTGACAGAATGATCGTCTAATTCCGAAAGGAGATAGCACCATAAGAATAAGAATGGTTATCTAAGGTTGGTTATCTAAGGGAAGATTGAAGAAACAAGTGTCGGAAGAAAATAGCTATCCTGGCGTGGTCCTTAAATAAATCGATAAAAATATATGCATATAAATTGAAACCACCCTTAATTAATATTTTCATTTACTATCGCCGTAATATTTATCTCCCCTCCCGCTTCATCCCCTGCAGAAAACCTTTCGATCCGCGCGGGTGCGACCGCCTCAGCGCGGCATACTTTATCTTAATAACTCCTCGGGAATTTATGCTCCGATATATATTTTTATACTGCTCGGCATAAACAGAGCTGATCTATGGTCGACGGTCCAAATATGAAGATCCGCATTTTCCGAACAACCACCCTATCTATTACGATAGCAATGATGCTGAAACAAATTTATTTAAAAGTATATCTTTATATGATGTATTCATCATATCAACGAAAGAAGTGCAGATGCAAAATATTGTATTTTTATTGACATTTTCTTTCCCATCTTCTAAATAACCGAATATACAAATATTATGTTTTATTTAGTCCTACATATACAGGGTGTGACAGAGATAGTCCACAATATTTTACAGATGGATCCCTGAACTGAAAGTAAATCGAATTATTCAAGCAACTATATCTTAATATCGATAATAATGGAGATATGCGACATCAAAGTGGGCAATTTTTTTTCAATATTTCTAACTTATTTTTAGTAAAACGTTAAACTATCATTTCAGTAACTTATATCGAATGTGAAAAATTCATTGCATTTAATATAAGTCAAATAAAATAATAAAAAACCATTGGAATTTCAATTGGAATTTCCGCAATCGATATAACGTCGCTGTATATATAATTAAGCCTATGTGCCGCTTAATACATTCTGAGATAAACGAATGAAACTGTTTTAAAAAATAATTACACAGACTAGATTTATAAAAAATATGTTAAATAATTACTAGACAGCCTTTTCATATCAATGGCAATGTTTTTTTTAGTATATCTCCATTATTTATTTGAAAATTTGACATATTGATTCGTTCATCTCAGAATGCACTAAACGGCACATTGGCTTTATTATATATACAGCGACGATAAGTTATTGTAATGATAATTCAACGTTTTGTAAAAAATAAGTAAGAAATATAGAAAAAAAAGCAAATTTGAATAAAATTTGATATCAGGCCATGGCTGCTTCGACATTTTCGACTACGAGATTATTAATGTTTTTCAAATAACCCTGTATATGTAAGAGATTCAACAAAAATTGGAGAATTTATAAATTATCGATTATCTAATTATCACATTTTTTGGGTGGGTTTACATATAGTGCTAATTATTAAATTTCGATAATGTTTACATAAACTATTTTGTACTAATAAGGGCAGACCCACCCAGGACCGTTTTATAAGCAAAAGCTCCTATGGGAGCATTTTTTAATGCTAAAGGCAACCACGCAGCCCAGCGTTGAAATACTGGCATTAAGCTTTTTTAATAAAATAATCTGAGTGCCGGCGATTCGCGTCGTGCATAGAGTATACATAAATATACTCTTAAGACGCGCGGCAATAAAAGTTTATAACAATTCGGCATTGTCATAGAAGCAAGTGAAGCCTTGAGATTTAGCATAAGAAAGAGATAGACAAAAATAAAAAATATAAAAATGAATTGAAAATATTCATTTTCTGACGTATTCTAGTAGATATGCAATGATTCAAAAGAATATCATATATACGTTAAAAGAAATATTGCTAAAAAAAATCCACATTAAAAAATAAAAAATATCAGAAGCATCATTTCTAGTTACGAAAGCTGTGTGCACTAACTTATTAATGAGAAAAAAATTAACAGATGTCTTTAGCAGAGACCATAGAAATATATGATGGGTTCTTTATTCGAACATATATTAGGTCCTTACATATGAAATTGGCGTTTAGTATGGGAGGAACATAAAGCCGATTTTTTTTTATTATAATATATTTATTTAATCAAAGTATGTACCATTGCTATCTATGCACTTTTGCCATCTCATAGGTAGTTCATTGATCCCTTTACTAAAAAAACCATTCGGACGGGAATCAATAAAATCTTTGAAGGCGGTTTGCACTGCCCCATCGGAGTTGAATTTTTTCCTTTGCAAGAAGTTATCCAAATTTCGAAAAAAATGGTAATCTGTTGGGGCAAGGTCCGGAGAGTACGGTGGATGTCTTAGACATTCCAATTGAAGCTCCTCTAATTTGGTAGCCGTCTGTTGTGCAGTGTGTGGTCTAGCGTTATCATGAAGCAGCAGTGGCCTAGAGCGATTAACCAGCCTCGGTTGTTTAGCAGCTAGCTTTTCCATCATGGTTTACAGTTGCTGACAATAGAAATCTGCCGTAATCGTCTGGCCAGATTTAAGAAAGCTGTAGTGAACGACACCAGCACTAGTCCACCAAACGCTCACAAGTAACTTTTTTGGAGTCAATTTTCGCTTGGGGCATGGTTTGGCTGGTTCGGCAGGGTTCAGCCATTGCGATGAGCGCTTCCGATTATCGTACAGGATCCACTTTTCATCACAGGTAATGATTCGATTTAAAATCCATTCATTATTGTGCCGGTTGAGTAATGCAACGCAGCAGTCAACGCGCGTTTGTTGATTTGCTTCACTCAATTCGTGAGGTACCCACCTTTCAAGCTTTTTCACCTTACCAATTTGCTTCAAGTGGATTAAAACAGTTTTATCACTAACACCGCAGCCTGCAGCTAACTCGGATGTGGTTTGCGATGGATCCGCTTCCACAATAGCCTTCAATTCTTCATTATCAACTTTGGTCTCCGGCCGTCCACGGGGCTTGTTCTGCAGGTCGAAATTTCCAGAACGAAAACGTTGGAACCAAAAACGCACTGTGTTTTCTTTTGCGGCACCGTCGCCATACACATCATTAATCCTTCGAGCCGTTTCTGCAGCCTGGTGCTACGGTGGAACTCGTACTCGTAAATAACGCGATATTTCAAGTTTTTCATTTTGTAAACTGAGTGACGCAAAGAAAAAAACAATTGAGAAAAAAACAAATGAATTATAATTTTCAAAACACAAATACATGAGTAAATAGCTGTATAAATTTGGATTTGGAATTCCTAACCAAAGAGAAGATATTTGAGATCAAATTTGCCAGTACGGCAAAACGTGAATTTCATATGTAAGGACCTAATATATGTTTGTCTCATCCATACCGGTGTCACTTCGAGTCTTATGCGCATGTCCGAAAATTAGCGTCAATTTAAATCCAATCAGCGCCGCCACTTGGGATAAATGAGAGTCATGACGCTTGCGCACAACAGGGCAAGTGACAGCAATGAGATAGAAGTAGCATCTTCTGCGTCGCTTAGTGAATTAACAATTTGGGATTATTACATATATGGATATATGCCATGTATTTAAAAATGCCAAATTTATTTAAGGGGGAATACCTACCTAGACATTTCGAAAAAATAGGTATTTGAATTGTTGCAATTCTTAAACCTTTAAGGTCTTAAGAATGTCTGAAAATTTCAAGCAAAAATAATAAAAAATAACGAAGTTACAGCTGATAATAGTTGCATCCTTTTGTTGATTGTGCGCCGCGCCACTCGCCGGCAGCTGCCAGTCGGGCTCTTTCATGAAAAAAATGTTAGACCTGTTACTATTATGTTTCTGAAGAGTGCTCGGGAATTCTAAGCAAGTTGACCGTTGAACAGGGCGTCAAATACTTGATAGTTTGTAACTGTCATCTCTATTGAAATTGGGATGTTTGTATATTTCAATGGACTCCCTCACTAATCTGGGTATAAGTTACGGTTGTGTTGATAAGATTTTTGCCCTGTCAAATCTGATGAAGTGACAGAGATTCCCTTTGGATGCATGGTTGCAGATTGCCGATGTATTGGAGTTGTTGTTTTTAATTGCTCCAATGTGTTCCTTCAATCGTGTAGCGATATTGCGTTTGGTTTGTCCTATGTAGAAAGCTCCACAATCGCATGGCACTCTGTATACACCTGGAGACTCGAACGGTGTGTTATCTTTTACACTAACTAACATACGTGAGATCGAACTATGGGGGCTGAAAACTGAAAACTGACCTCAGATGTAAGGTAAGTATGCTTTATTTCTTGGAACATCACACATGCTAGATCGTTTTCTTGATGTCCGTACGTTCGGGGAGTATCCGTTAGTTATGAGTGCATCCTGCACTGTTTTTCTTTCCGAGGCAATGTTTTCCTTGTCGCAAATTCAAAAACATTTAATACACTCTTAAATTACTGAGAATTTTATTTTACTACCTACTTAAGTACCTGATAATTTCCTTGAACTTCAAAATCAACTTCATCTAAATGCTTTATTTTCAAAAGAACCCTTCGCAAGCAACATTGTCTTGTTGCAAAATGTATTAAAGTCCATTTTAAATGTTGAAATAACTCACGAAATATACAAATTGCATTCTCCTTAGCTATTTGGATGTGTTATTTTTAATTCCTTACTATACGGTTACTTTTTATTTCATCTTATTCACATTTTAAATAAGATGTAAAATAGTTTTCTATTATTTTACAAAAAAATATTTTATTTGCGTTAAGTAATTTTTGATTCATGTTTTAAAAATGCTGTTTTTAAAAAACAATTTAATTTTTAAGTGATTTTTCAATCCTTTTTACATTATCATACATATTTAAGATACAATACGCAGTTCCTCGATTAATTTAAATAGCTTATAAGATCAGGAATTGAGAATAAGTTTTAGATTTTATTTTATATTTAATTCAAAATAATATCTATTCTTTATTGAAGTAAATAAGTTATTGACAATGTAAAAGGGTATATGTAAGGCCCACAAAGGAGAGCAATTTTCCTCATTTTTGTAACATCATTCAATTTAAGTTTATCTTTTAATACTTGGTAGTCATGTAGACACAGTTCTTATAGGTACATAGTGTATACAAGTTATTTATTAATACTGTAAAAATGTAAATTGATAATGAAAGTATAGGAGTTCTTTTGAAAAAAGCTATAGGTTTAAATGATTTATGAATTTAAGTTTGATTTTAGGAAAATTTAAATTTGCTCTGAGAGATTACTGATGCATCATATCTCGATAGGTAAGTTATTATAGTAATTAATGGCTTTATAGATATAGTGATGCTGCATTAGTTTTCATTCCTTGTGAATTATTTTAAATCGAATTATTGACATTTGCCGTTTTTTTGCGTTTTTTGACTTTTTTTTCGCACATATTTACCGTTTTCTCCGCGAGTTTACGCGATATTCACATTTTTTTTTAAAAATACAAAGGAAAACTCTTTGACACGTGAGATTTTATAAAAAAAAAAATTCTTCTTCTTCTAATGTCGTTTCTATGCCCGTTAGAGTGAAAAGTCGTTTTTGCCTCATATCTTTGCGAGTTTTTCGAAATTTTAAACTTGATTATGATGGACACGCCGATAACGCGTGGTTTCTAATTCATCATTTTTTCCTTCTTATCCTTATACACTTTTTTATACACTTTTACACATTTTCGGCCTTTTTTGACAAAGCCGTTTTTTGGGGTTTTTTCGGCTTTTTTTTCGCACGTTTTTACCGTTTTCTCCGCGAGTATACAAGATAATAACAATTTTTAAAAAGAATACAAAGGGCAAATCTTTACTGCGTGTTTTTTTCTAAAAATTTATTTTCTTCTTTTTCTTTTTTAGTTTCTATGCTCGATGGCGTGAAATTTCGTTTTTACTGCACATCTCGGTGTCTTGTGATCGGATTAAAAAAAGAAGTATTACGTTTTGTGCCGAATCCGGTCATCTTTTTTTCATACCTACATCAATTTTGCGTAGCTTTCTTTTTCGCCGAAATACAAAAATAAATCCCCGTTTTTAGTCCGTTTTTGCGAGGGCGCCGTTTCTGCGACTGTAGGCGTAGTTTTAACGAAATTAAAAAGTCGAGTACCAGGTTCAAACAACATTTGGAGGTGCCATCTTTTGCGCATATTTTTAAATTTTTTCAACCCCTCCACTTTTTTCGGTACGCAACCAAAGTCGAAATTTCCGTTTCTTTAATAACTCGGTCAAAGAAAACCGCACAGACACGCAAGTGGCATCACTGCATGGCGCTCGACAGTGCGCATTTTTTCTATTGAAAATAATTACTTCCAAACGCGTGTCCAAGCAGCTGCAATCTTTTTAGTGCCTTTTTTTGGTGTTTTTTATATTTTTGTATGCTGCTCCGCGACGGGGAGGCCTATATTCACCCGTGATATCTCAATCGATAGAGGGAGAGTGCAGCTAACGAGTCTAGCAAAAAATATCGTCCGAAAATGAAACGTTTTTGCGTGACGGAAGCTTACATCCGGATTTTACCATTTCAGCCGTAGCTTCGCAGCAGTAAGGCCGATTTCAAATCTAAAAAATACGTTTTGTAGGGCCCAGCTTTTCACAGATGACTCTGTTTTTAGAATTTTTTATCTTTATTTTTAGAAAAGTTATAAGCTAAACTAGACGATAAATTTGATAAATATATTCTAGCTTTTCTTTTGTTTTCCCGAAACGCATCGTTCCCCACTGGAATGTATTTATTAATACGATTCATTTAATTTTCTTCAGTACCGGGAGATCTCCCTTCATGCGCGTTTGCCTCGCTCAATTTTTTAATATTTTTACGTAAATTTAATTGAATTTTTTTCGAATTACGATTATACTTTTTCAAAAAATAATTGTACATACATTTTTAGTTATTCCCTACGAATAATATTTTTAAAGATTGAAAACTTAACTAATGTTTTTTAATACATCATTTTTAAAAATAATATTTTTCACGACATAAATAATTTTTGCTAAATTTTTCAATTCTACAAAGCTATAAGAATGCGATTTATGGATTTTTGTTGGAAACATCTTAATTTTCTAAATCTAATCTATTAATTTGTTTGGAGACTTATCCTTTTATGGTTATTTATTAAATTATAACTTGGGTCTTTTTAATTTTGAAATATTGTTAACTTCTTTATAGTATTTAATTTATATTTCTTTTATATTTACTTTTCTTTATATATCGGAATATCTTTTTATTTAAATCATTTTGAAAAGTTTTTTGTTATTTTTTTAAAGTATTGGGTATATTTTATTTTATATTATTTAGAATTTTAACAGCTTATTCGTTAAAATAAATATAACATATGTGGGGTATAAAAGCGAAGGCAACAATATCGAAAAAAAATTAAATGTAATCATCGAGGATTATTAATTTATAATATACTGAATTCGATATTTTATATGAAATAAATTTACAGAAAACATGATATTGGAAGGGACAGATACATAAAATCTAAAATATAGTACATTTTAAATGAGTCGATATCGGTGAATGCTTTCAAAACATTTTTTTAAATTTTTTGGACGTTGCTACCTTTGCTTTTATATATGAGACGCCACATATGTGATAAATAAAAATATCAAGGGCCTGTTGTTTGATCAGAAGTAAAAGTAATAGTTAAGAAAAAAAGCATAGTTTTTGCATTCTCTTCCAATCAAAATACCCGTTTTCGTAAAAATCTATGCTTTTTTCATAACTATTACTTCTGATCAAACAACAGGCCCTAAGCCAATTAAAATAATTCGCTTGATGAATTTAGAATTCATTGTAATAAAAGATAGAGAAAACATAATATATGTAGCAGGAGTAATGAAAAGATTGAAGAAAGAAATTGTTTGAATAAATGAGATATAGGAGTACATTAATGCATAAGGGAAGTATGTAAATTTATTTCCAGAGGGAAAGGAAGGTAGGCGGAGATGGATTTCTATGGTTTCTACATGTAGTTTTTTTTTTTACAAAGCCCTATTTGGCGTTTTTTTTTACTTTTTTCGGACATATTTACGGTTTTCTCTGCAAATATGAAAGATAATGACAATTTAAAAAAATACGAAAGATAAGTCGTTGCCGCGTGACATTTTTGTAAAATTTATTTTCTTCTTATTCTTATTTTGTTGCTTGGTTCATTTCGTTTTTACCTCATATTATTTATTGTATTGTGATCGGATTCAAAATTGAAGTATTTATTTATTTATTTATTTATTTAATGTTTATGGAAGACCAACAGCACAAAAAAAAAGCATAGAAAACATTGATACAATATAGATGGCCAATTACAGGTCTCCACATTTAGAAATATGTCAGTAATGATACATATTTATGATATACTAAGGCATATTAATTATATAGAAAGAAAGAATAAAAAATTTAAACAAACAGAAATATGTCAGTAATGATAAATATTTATGATATACTAAGGCATATTAATTATATAGAAAGAAAGAATAAAAAATTTAAACAAACAGAAATATGTCAGTAATGATAAATATTTATGATATACTAAGGCATATTAATTATATAGAAAGAAAGAATAAAACATTTAAACAGAAATATGTCAGTAATGATAAATATTTATGATATACTAAGGCATATTAATTATATAGAAAGAAAGAATAAAAAATTTAAACAAAAGAAAAAGAAACTTAATTATTACGTGGAAAAAAATTCAGCACTCAAAATTTTTCTTAATCTTGTGTGGCTGCACTCGAACAGATCAATATCCAATAATCTTATCAGTTTATTGAATGCATCGCATACCCTCAAGAAATATGAATTCCGACGATAGTTGGATGAGGTAAAATCAATGTGAAAGACTGGGTTGTGTCTACGAGATCTACAGGGAACATGGAATTTTAGTCTATTTAATAGTTCAGGACAGTCGACGTTGCCTGATACAATTTTTAGTAGGTACATCAAATCACCTATTTCCCGACGTCTGTATAAAGGTAGGATGTGATATTTTTTGCATGAACTGTCATAATCGTCAGAAACGCAATTGAATTTAAAGTTGAGAAAGCGAATAAATTTTTTTTGAATTTATTCCAAGCGATTTACATAGATCATATACTGGGGGTTCCATACTTGCGTTGCATACTTGAGTTTGCTTCTGACAAAAGTGCAGTAAAGTACTTTCAATGTCTTTACACACTTAAAATCTTTAGACATTCTCATGATGAAACCTAAAGCCTTATAAGCCTTACTTATAATATGACGTTTTGTGCCGAGTCTGGCCATCTTTATTTTTTTGTATGCAATGATTGCTATATTTTTAAATTTTTTCTATCTTTATATATAAAAAAAATATAATCAAAATTTTTTTTTCGATACGTGTGTTTGAAAGTTTTTTTAATGAGATTTTATTTTTATTTTGACGTAAGCCGGATTTCGACAATCTAAAAATTGCATATTTTTCAGCTATTTTCGTCTCAGGGATCTCTCTTTTATAGTATTAAATTAATTTTTTTCTCTCTTCGTTATTTTCTGACAGATTTGAATTTTGAAAACTGTTTTTTTATTTTGTTTAATGTAGTGTTTTTTTAAATTTATTTCTTACTTTTTTGGATAAGCCATTGTTTAAAAATAAACTAAAATATTTTTTTTATAAAAAGTCGAAAAAGATTTTATTGATATGTTAATTTTATATTTAATTTTAAAAAAGCATTTATTTTTAATTCTACTTTGAATGCATAATCTTTACATATTCATTCATATTTTTCCATTTACTACCTAACCTAACCTGACCTATAATAAATAATTTTCTTTTACGCACACAATGATTTTAAAACTGACAAATCTATGAAAACATTCCAAGCTTCGGAGGCACGTTTTGACCGTATAGCGGTCGTCACGGCCGCGCATCTATCGCCTCGGCAGCGCAGCGGTCGCTACGGCTGCGCAGCGGTCGCATGGCCCGCGCAGCGGTCGTCATGGCCGCGCAGCGGTCGCCACGGCCGCGCAGTGGCACTCACGCAAAAAACCAAAATCAAAAACCGAAATAGAAAAACCTAATTTAAAAAACCAAAATTAAAAAATAAAATAAAATTCAACAAAACAGAAATAAAATCAAAAACATTTTTTTTTCAAGATTTTGTAAGATCGGCCATCCTTATATTATTTTTTTTGATAATTCAATTATCATAAAAGTATAATATATAAGAAAATATTTTCTTTCACCCGAGTTTCACGGTTTCGACCGTAGTTTCGCGGCGAGACTTTAATTTTTTTCTGACATTCACGATCTGTAGAATTTAAAATTACCTACCTTTCTACATTTTTAGTTTTTTTCTAACTTTATTTTTAGAAAAGTTAGAAACGATTTCAATTTTTATAGATCAACTTAGACATCTGTTGAGTTTTTTTAAAAGCTCGTGTTTTCAATACATTTTTGATGTTTAGTTTTTTGGCTGTAACTCCGAAACGCCATTTTATTCGGCAATATGGCATGGTATTTTTAACATGGCAGGCTTCAAAATTATGTTCCCAGGTTTGCGATTTTAGCCGTGGCTTTGCAATAAGGATGTTACAAAAATTTTTATTAAATAAAATCTGTACAAGTTAACGTGATATATATTTCTGCATTTTTAGTTTTTTCTTATCTATTTTTTTTAGAAAAGTTATTAAAGAAATAAATATTTCCATTTTTTCTGGGGCCAGGTAGACATCTATCGAAAAATTTTTGAAGCTCGACATATCAGTAAATTTTTGATGTTTACTTTATTGGCTGTAACTTCTAGACGCGTCATCCGATTTTAGCCATCGATATCTCGATCGATAGGGAAATAGTGTCTCTATCGATCATATTGAAAATAATTTTGGTACAATTACAATCTTCAGTATTAGGTTCGCTTTCATCCGAGTTTTGTGGTTTTAACTGTGGCTTCGCGGGAAAATTTTTAATTCTTATTATTAAAATCACAATCTGTAGAATTTAACGTTATCTATCTTTCGGAATTTTTATTTATTTTTTATCTCTATTTTGAGAAAAGTTATAAAATAAAATATTTAAAAAAATCGCTCACAATTTCGCGGTTTTGGGCGTAGCTTCGCAATGAGGATGTAAAAAAAATTATATTTAATAAAATCTTTACAAGTTAACGTGATGTATCTTTCTGCGTTTTTAGTTTTTTTGTATCTATTTTTTTAGAAAAGTTATTAAAGAAAATAATTATTTCCATTTTCCGGGGCCAGGTAGACATCTATTGACAATTTTTTTAACCTCGAGATATCGGTAAATTTTTGATGTTTAGTTTATTGGCTGTAACTTCTAAACGCGTCATCCGATTTTAGTCATCGATATCTCGATCGATAGGGAAATAGTGTCTCTATCGATCATATTGAAAATAATTTTGGTACAATTACAATATTCAGTAATACGTTCGCTTTCATCCGAGTTTTGTGGTTTTAACTGTGGCTTCGCGGGAAAATTTTTAATTCTTATTATTAAAACCACAATCTGTAGAATTTAACGTAATCTATCTTTAGGCATTAGCATCTATCTTTAGCATTTTATTTTTTATCACCATTTTGAGAAAAGTTATAAAATAAAATAAAATAAATTTCCATCTTCATAAGTATTTTAAAACTTTCCTTGAAATAATGATAAAAAATAAATAAAAATGCAGAAATATAGATAACGTTAAATTATACAGACTGTATTTTTGGAAATGTAATTTAAATATTCTCTGTGAAGCCACAGACAAAACAGCAAAACGCGGATGAAAGCGGACGTAATTCTAAAGTCTGCCATTGTAAAAAAAAATATTTTTGGTAAGTTCGATAGAAGCACTATTTCCTTATCGATTGAGATATCGACGACTAAAATTGGATTATGCGTTTATAAGTTATGGTTAAAAAACATAGGGACAAAAATTTACATAAGACGATAACTTTAAAAAAAAATCAACAGATGTCTAATATAGGCCAGGTTCAAATTGGATAAATATTTCATTCGCTTACAACTTTTCTAAAAATAAAGATACAAATAAAATAAAAATGCAGAAATGTAGATGATGTAAAATTCCATCGATTGTATTTTTTAAAATAAAGGTTATAAAAAAAATTAATAGATGTCTCATTAGTACCGCAAAATTGAAAAAAAAAAATTTATTAAGTTAAATTGCTACTACATTCTTAGGTAAGGTTACCTTCTTCTTTGGGTACACAATGATTTAAAAACTGACAAATCAGTGAAAATACTCATCGGCGACACAGTGGACGCTTCGTTTTGACCGCGCGGCGGTCGCATCGGCCGCAAAGAGGTCGCCACGGCCGTGCAGCGGTCGCCACGGCAGCGCAGCGATGGTACTCCGGTTTCGATCGTTTCGACCGCGCAGCCATTTGCCCTTTGCGCGGCCATTTCAAATATACGGATACATTTTGTTTTTAATTTTTTCGGCCTTTACACCCGAACGCGCAGTCCGATCTTCGCGATCGGGGCGTCACCGGAAACGGGAGCTCAGCGCGCAGTGTTTACCGTCAACCTTCTTCTTCGTTACTCAATGAACAGTGAGTCCGTCTTCTTCTTCTTCGTTACTTAATTATCAATGAGTCTGCCGTCAGGCTAAATTGCACGCGTAGTCGTGCAACGGGCACCTAGTATTTGATTATTTTTATTATTATTTGTATGATTTTGGCCATAACACTGGGGACATATATTTTATTGATTATTAGCAATAACAATAACGCCATTCAAATATTTATTAACTATTAACTTTTTAACTAAGTAATGGAGTAATTTCTTCTTATTAACTTACGTCTCTTCGTCAAAAAATATCTTTGCATAAAAAATAATGTGGATGCCTTAGTTTAGTTACTAGTTAGTAATTTCCTGCTTACCGCGTAAAGTTGGAGACATAACACTGTCTGTCTCCTTTAATGTTTTTTTCTTTTCTAACTTGACCTTTTGTTGGTACATAATGTCTTGCTTCATATTAAAATTTTTAAATGATTGAATTAAAATAACAAACAAAAATCATAGATTAACACTACAAAAATGCTAGTAAACATATTTCACTTCTTTGAA
>JADDOH010000802.1:0-56818 GCA_016648135.1 Agrypnia vestita | reverse complement strand
ATAATTTTGTAACCCTTCAAGGTTACAAAATTATGAAACCTACTTGCAATCATGGCCTAACACTCTGTGGCAGGCGCATGCAGTCAGCACATTGAAGTATATTTTTACGTAAACATATATTTTGGAAAAAGAAATGAAAAATTTACCTGGCAGAATACTATGACATTAAAATCTAAATATAGTAGAACCTAATTTGAAATTCAAGGCACCCAAAAATAACATTTTGAATTATGCGGACTCCCATTAATTCGAAATTCAAGGTACAAAAAAAAAAAATTGCAACGCAATTGCGAAATTCACCAAAAACTGTAAAACTCGTGGAAAAAGCCATTAATTTTATGAAAAATGTATGTATTTTTGAATATTTCAAGAAATCATTTCAGAAACGGGATATCTATTATGCTTATACAAAGATCATGAAATTTCCATTATTAAAGTACTCGAAAAGAATCAAAATATTTTTTTCAAATTCATCAAATTTCAAAAAAAAAATGGGATTATGTGAACAAATGTATAGATTTATGGCTCAAGGAGCTAAAAATTACTACTAATTACCGGGGTTTTCGAATTATCAAGGTTAATCTACTATGAAATTAACATTTTGGGACTTAGTTTTAAAAAATTCAAATTATGGCAAATTCTCAATTATCGGGGTTTTACTGTAATATGAGAAGAATATTAAGTGATAACCCATTTTATTTGGATTTATTTCATAGAAATTTTAATTAACACGAGAACCGCCACCGTCCCAATTATGTCCCGACGACACTTTTGATCACCCTTAACTTCGTTTGTTTTTTATTTAGGATTATTAAACTTCTTGACTTTTACTCAAAGGGTGCATTTTACTTTTCAACGCCTTTATTTTCGTAATTATCATAGGTTTTGAAAAAAAAAGTTTTACCAAGAACCGCCGGCGGGTCATTTTTGTCCCTCCATAATCAAACATAGAAAATATTGATTATATTTGATTTCTCCCAATCAATATAAAAATAGTTTAACTATAAATTATCTTGGTATGAATATTAGTACAAATGTTAGTTACTGTACCTGACATTCATACTAATACAGCCTTATATGTTTATAGTTGACATCAAATTAATTCACTTATTTATATAAAGTGGTATTTATATAATGGAGTTATGTGCTGTCCTGCAAATGTCTTTTCCATGATGCGCAGAGCTGCTGGAGATAATCACATCGTTAGGGTTTGAGTGAAATGAAAAAGTTAATTATTGTGTTAAATGGTCTAATTTCTATGGTACGGCATATCGAAAAATCTTTTTTTGGTGGAAAGAAAATAATTTTAATTTATTCCTAAAAAATCAAAGTTAAAAATTCATAATAACCAAACGGCGCATTTTATCAAAAAAAAAATTGTATGCTTACATACTAGGTAACGTTATTAGTAAGATGTGTGCAAAATTTAAACAAAATCGGCCATTTTTGAGATATTTTCTTCATTAATCTGAAAAAAACGCAAAAGAATAATGAAATTAACTTAAAAATTCACAAACCATGCAAGCTTCCACTCGCTGTAACTGACAATTTTTGGAATTTTCAAACGAGTGATGTCTTACTTCCAAATGTGTGCTTATGGAGTTCTATAAACTTACCTCCGAAACAATAAAAGAGTGATGATTCAAATTATTCCTAGAACTAGAAAGCTACGAGATGAAGCAAAAAAAAAAATTTTTTTGAAAATGCCAAGGTGATGTAACCCCTTAACTCATTATTGTTCTTGCCAAGTCTCGTCCTTGTACATGCACCATAAGACTCAGCGTGTCGTAAAACTAAAGAACTGAGAATCAATCTGAATCAGGTGTGGGCTAATTCATTAAAAAAAATATATTGCAGTCGGACTGCACCCTCAAGTGATTTAGAATGTTTTGATTAGTAATATTTTATTTCACTACAACTAAGCTTAAAACTCGAGTAAAGAAATAATGAATCTTTTGTATACTCGTATTCACATTTTCAGTGGACCCCTGCAAAAGCACTCACCAACAGTGATAAGCTATTTAAAGAGGACTTGAGGAGGAGGCAGTGAGTGTTCACATTGCCACTTTATATTTACTTTGCATTCAACCTCAGGCAATGGAGGATGTAGAATTAGTTGCAGCTTCAGTGCTGTGCATCCTGAGTTTATATGTAACTATGTGAGTTTTGAAAATAAATAATATAGAAAAGAGACGCTGTCGAGGCAAGAGGAATACAACACGCACATCCTCTTCCACATGCGCTCGGCGGCGGCCAAGTGAGAGCAAAAGCTTCGACACAAAAAACAGCCAAGGGTAACGGGCACCGGCAATGACAGGAGCATGCCCTGCCACCTTCCCTCCTCGCTGTCGCGGAAGGCAATGCCCGCTTAATGATGTTGAATTAAAACACAATATTTTAAATTACATTTTTATTTTAAAATAAAAATTAGAAATAAGAATAATCTATTTTAAAATACAATGAGAATGTTAATATAAATAAAATCTTAATTACTTAGAATTTTAACCAATGGTTGAAAATATAAAATTGTTTAAAATATCTAAAAATAAAGTTACAGCTTCAAATATTGATATATAAACTATTTCCTATTATTGTTTCTAAAACAATGGTTAAAATTTAGGAATAAATGAGGAGGGTGACCTTGTCCAATTTTCTCGGTAAAAATTGATATTGTGTTGTCGCCAATAAACATAACACTAATTTAAAGATGAATGTTGATTCGCTTTCCAAAACTCGCCTTATGCAAAAACGTTGAGAAAATATATTTTCTATTCTTATGCTTTTACTTATAACTTATACTTTTAACCAAGCCATCTCGCATCAACTCAGACGTCTCCTTTTACGAAACACGTATAATATACAATACAAAAATAATTATTATACCTATACTACATATATCCTATAGATCTGAATGGAACCCAAAGCTTTAGGTCTAAGTTGTTTAACTTATTTTATCTTTATTCAGAGATGCAAAATTTAAAAGGTTAATATTGATATCCAAAAACAAACCAGAATTTCAATTGAATCATGTTTGTTCTTCTTTTCTGTTGTCAAATACTGTTTTTAGCTTTTATATACAGCGGTACTAATCAATAAATCAAGTGGAACATAGATTATTACATTATTCTATATTCTGGCAACAGAAACTGCTCGTGACAGCTGATCCAGCGACAGAATGTTGGGATCTGGTGTCCCTCTGTCGCCAATTCTGGCTCTATAAGCAGCATACATTAGTCTAGTTAAATAAGTGGGAGAAACACATTCATGAATAAGAGTGACAGATAAATATTTATTTATCTGTCACTTATTTGTAAAATGCCAAAGAGGCACTCTTGTAAACTAATTTTACGTGGCGCTACTTCTCAAGAAATAGTCCGTCAGGCCTGCGTATTATTTATAAATGTGTTTTGCATACATGTCTTTTACTTTTGGCTTGAAGTCAAAATGTCAATGCACGCCATGTGTTGCCACTTACAACTGTCCATTACAGTCAATATGACTCGAGCAATGTTTATTTCAATTTATAGTACAATGATGAACTCACTTCCCACTGATATGAAAAAGGCCACATTCTAATTTTTATATACTTCACAGTAAAAACATAATTTATAGAATCTTCTATATAGAAACGTGACTTGAATTTTTAACATAATTATTATGTTGAATGTAAAAAGAAAAGCTCAACAAAACATTTTTTTAAATCTAACAAATAATATTCTAACATTACCATACCAGTAGTAAACCTTTTAATAAAAGAAGATTGAGATAAAAAAAATAGGACTCCCCAGATCTCTCAAATTACAAATGATTATAAAATTAAATAAAATTTATTTATTATCTTGTAGGCCCATTTGATGTGGGTGCATTAAATAAGATTTAATTTATTATTTAATATACTTTTAAAAAAGCATTAAATAAAATTAAAACTCTATTTTAAAAATTGGGGAGATAATTTTAAAAAAATGCTGCATAAAAATTATTGTTTTTATTATTATAATTATAAAATTGACAAGCATATATGTTTAAACATTTGTTACACATCATGTGCAAAAAATATACAACCAACCTTTTTCAGAATTATTCATCCATCCAATCAGAACGGTTCCTCCGTCAGAGGTAACTACAAAACTAAATATGTATAAACATAAAATTATCATGTTTGTTGATTATTCAAAAGCAGTGCAATCATTACAACTAAATTTAAATCACGAACATCACTTTCCACAAGACTTGGTACCCCGCTTATTTATAACTTCTACCATTGGGTACTGAACGTTTTGGAATAATCAATTTAAACAAACAACGATAATTCTATATTTAGTTTTTTTCAAATGCTCATGAGATCAGTACTCACATAGGCTGAGACATGGGTTATGACTAAGAGGAATGAGCGAGCACTGGATGTTTTTGAAAGGAAAATGTTGAGGTGCATCTTTGGACCAGTTCTAGACGATGGACTTTGGCCCAAATATTACAACAGTGAGTTCTATACTATGTTTAAGGAGCTAAGCGCCACAAAATTTATAAAATTGAGAAGACTTTGGTGGCTGGATCACGTGGAGAGAATGACTGAAGAAGCTCCAAAGTCCCTGCTGAATTCAAGACCAATAGGATGAAGGAGCTTAGGAAGGCCAAAATTAAAACGGAGTGACAATGTCCTTAATGACATACATAAGAGCCTTGGAGATTAAGGAGAACTGGAGAGAGCTGGCACAAGACAAAGTTGAGGAAGACTTTTGAGGAGGCCAAGACCCACCAGGGGTTGAAGAGCCAAAAGTTATAATGATGATTTAGTTTTTTTTTTAATCAGCGCTGATAAAGGGAAGTTGGTTCTGGAAATTGATTTATTACATACATAATTAAATCAAGGGGTTATCATTTTAATAATTAAAAAATATAAATACATAAGTATTTAAATTAATTATTAAAATGTCTATCAACATTATTACATATTAAATAAATATTATTCATATTTGTAGAGACAAACCAAGGATTTCACATATTATGTCCCCAGACTTTAGCTCATTACTATACATTGAGGACAATATTTTATTAAGATTTA
This sequence comes from Agrypnia vestita, assembly GCA_016648135.1. NCBI lineage: Eukaryota > Metazoa > Arthropoda > Insecta > Trichoptera > Phryganeidae > Agrypnia > Agrypnia vestita. The sequence goes on along the minus strand of JADDOH010000802.1, from coordinate 51,756 downwards.
CAATAATTCTTGAGTAGCTTGTTGGTCTTGTGGTCAGAACTCTCGCCTCGCGATCCAAAGGTCGCAGGTTCGAATCTCAATCCAGACCAGCAAGTTAGTCCTATTTTCATAGCTCAAGCATTTAGCTTAGTTTGTAAATATGTAGTAAGAATATTGATGTGACACGTATTTCGTGTTCGCATCTCTATTTAAAAAAAAATCTAATAGAAAATTAAAATAACCAACCATGGTACGTACAGATAGAAAAATTATATAATACGTAGGGGTAGATTTCCTTTATTATTATTGATTATTATGGTACATTTACAAGTTCGTGGCAATTTCTTTGTACGATATGAATAATAAAATAAAAATATTTTTACTTTTTCAAAAGTACGTAATTGAACCCGTACATGCTATGCGAAATGAACCTGGCGTGGTTTTTATTACCCATGGTGATCACCTAAAGATGCAACAATAAAATTGGTTAAGTGACTCCCCAGATGCCTACACTTGCATTAATTTTAGGACCACAGTTCTCATTTCTTAAACTAAACTACTGACATAATATCAAAGTATAATAAGTGCCAATATTTATGTCACACATTGAATTTTATTCCAGCCGTTGTTTCATCATGTTGCTTATTGCGCCAGCGTAATAAGCAACTAACTATTCCAAGTGCCTAAAATTCATCTAAAAATAACATAGCAAGCTTGTAGTAAACACGATACTGCCAGCGAAAAAAAAGTTAATCGGGAGATCTTCTAATATATTGGAGTATAAAATCTGATTGCCCTGTTGTTATAAATACTGTGAAGAGGAGAAAAGATAAAGAAATTATGAAATAGACGAAGATGAAAAAAATATCACCTTGGCCTTCCCTCTCCGGTGCTATAAACCAAGTTGACATTGCCTTTGATTATGCGAATATCTTTGTAAATACGTAGTTCATATTTTATGCATTCCTCTGAAATGTAATAATATGTGGATAAAATAATTACAGTCTGTAAATATTTACCCAATGCGACAAAAAAAAAGTTTTCTCAAAATACGCATATGTATTTGGGTGAGGAGTGGTGCGGGGAGCGCAGTGCACAGCGGTGCTGGATTGCTCATTTACAGCAGCAGGACGCACACCGGCCAAGTTAGATATCTTTGTGCTTTCATTCGTAATGATCATTATTTTCTCTAATTTTTTTATTTTATTACAGAAATGAAACACATCACAAAACACTCAGGCTTGAATAAATCACATAGATTAATTGTGACCTCACCGGGAATTGAATCCGGAACCCTCGGTGTGAGAAGCCTGTGTCGTGCCCACTGGGCGAGGGCCGCTTTAGCACTTTAATAATAATTTATGTATATATTAGCTTATATACATATCAACTATTATACATATTAATGATTAGTATACATAATAAATGTAAAATATTCATATTTATCTGACTCAAAAGTCTACTTTACACCTAGTTTACTGTACCGGGACATGCCTTTGTATTTTAGCATCTCACGGGAAAGGTTTTATATGTTTTCGAATCTGCTCAGAATCTCTTAAAATTATTTATAATCTGTACAGTGTGCGCATTCCTTTCTCAGTCATTAAACTTCACTTTACAGAATAAAAATATAATTCCTCTCTTTTTCTTCAATCCCATTAAACTACGTAGAAGCAGTATTAGCCCTTACATAAATAATAATATCATTAATAACAAAAAGTATTTAAAGATTAGTGAAATCAGTAAAATAATATACATACTAAGCTGATTTACTTACAGACAAGCAATTATTTGAAATATATTTTTTTCTTAAAAATGTATTATTCAGTGAAATGAAGCGAGACTCAATTGGATATCCACATTATTATCAAAAATATAAATAGTGATCCAGAAAATCAAATTCAATTCAATTTGGAGTTCTTGATCAACAAGACAGGCATGATGATGCTTTATAAATATACAAAACAAAATATCTACAACATAAATTTAAATGCAAAGAAATTAAGTCAATGTCTCGATTAAGTAATTTATAAATTATTAAACTAGAGTTGGCTACCAGCCAGTCATGAGTCTTAAACAGTTGTCAGATTTTAGGAAAACTATCCCAAATACTCCACTTAAAATTATTTCAAAGTACTCTTCCTTCTAATAATTACAAAATGGGATGTGTCCAAGAGAAACATTTTAGAATTTTCTGTGTTTGAATTTATTGATGTGATTTTAATTGAATGAAGAACTTGAAGACTGATTTGTGAAATTTTTTGAAAATCACTTTTTTAGAACTATATATAACGTCACATCCTCCAGGCGCTACATTGCAAGGGTGAACATAGAAATAAAGATGGATGCGGATAGCGTAACAACATAAGAAACACAAGTTTGTGTTCATAAACCAGTTTTAGTTGTGTAAAAATTCTATGTCAGTATCAGAAAAGAAGATTCACTTCAAAAAGTCTTAAGTGAAGTTAACAAAAATACAATGAAATGCACATTCAAAAAATGCAAATAGCCTTGATTTGAAATAGAGTAATTCAGAAAGTGATATTTAAACAAACATACTTTTGATGACTTTCTTGTACGCTTCATTCATATGAATAACCTTTTCCCGCAACTGGGCCGCCTTACATTTGGCCGCTGCATTGGTGGGGTCCAGGGCCAGCACCTGGCAAATGTCCGCATAGGCTGCCTCCCAGTCCGCTAACCCCATCAGAGCACAGCCCCTTCTGTAAAGGGCCTTTTCACTATTTTTCTTAATATTTAACGCTTTATTACACAATTCAATGACAGCTTGATATTCATTAAATTGTAACTGGCAAAAAGCCAAATTGTTGTACAAATCAACCTTTAGGCAATCTATTTCATGCATGTCAGAGTCGTCAATCCCTTCCTGATCAACCTTGTCCACAGTTAGGAGGAATTTCAAGGCTTTACTGAATTTTCTAAACGCTTCAATAAGTCTTTTTTCCTTGGTAAGCTTAATGCCATCATCTTTATGCAGCTTCGCTTTCAAGACTTTCTTTGCCCAGTGCCAATCGCAATACAAATCGCCTGTAGCAAGATTTGTGAGTGTCACCTTAAGCGTTATTTGTAGAGCTGGTGCCTCATGCTTATCTAGATACGTTATATAAATCATACTTGTTTCTTCAAGAAACATATGTCGAATACATCTCTCTATGTCTAAATCTATGTATGATGCAGCAGCCCCAATTGTCCATTGGCCGTCAAAATCACTACTCAAAATAACGCTGTCTCCATCGCCGTGATAACCAACATTTTCCTTTTCAATATTCACATCGGATATCACAATATTGCACTCCATCCCTTCGAGAGGGTTAATAGAATAATCGCCACATACCACAATCTTCTTTTTTATTATTTTATGTTTTAAATCGCTTAACAAAACCTCGTGCCCCTCCATTATTATTATGGTATTGTTTCTGTACGTGTAGTATATTCGGCGTGATGCATATATTGGAGAGTAAGGAAACTTTAATACTTAGACATGTTTTAAAATGGTTATATTAGTAAATGTATAGTTTTCAATAATCACAAAGAAAAAAGCTTGTCACCGGCTTCTGACACTTTTGGCTATATAAATATAAATAAATAGAAATTGCTAGAAATAGACACTAGCATCCATAGATTATCAAATTCTTTTATAACTCTCAATGATTCATAATAACCGAATGTTCATTGCTGCACCTGCGCGAATGCACAAGAAGTACCTACTAGTTATTGCTTATATTATTTGATGTACCGGAGAAGGGGGGGGGGTCTGAGGTGATATAAAATCACGGTGTGATAAACCGGTCGGGAGATCTCAGATCTACGTATGCCGGCGGTTACGCCCTCCCCTAGGTACAATCAAAACGTCAGGTGACTGACTGGGACACTGATATCTCTAGGCGGGTGAAGGGATATAAAAATAATAAAATTGAAACAATTTCGCAAGTTTCTATATTGAGCAAAGTAGCAAATGATCTACATAAAACGAGGCAAAGTGGTAGTCAGTTTACAATTTAAATAAATCTTAATCTAGAGAGGGAAACAAAATAGTAAACAACAAAAAAAAACGAAGCACATACAGAGTCTGATCTTAAAGTTAAAATGGGTGGTGACGAGAACCCTTTTTGGTAGCACTAGGCGAGCGGGAGAAAAAAGTCTTTAAGCTGGTAAACCTGTTTGCGGAGAACGTGAAGGGTGTCTTCTTCGTGCCGCTTCTTTCGGTCGGCGGCGGCTTCTGCTGGTCCCCCTCTGTGGATGCCGGCTTCTTCTACGGCTTCTGGCGTCGTCGGGGTACTCGTGCGGTCGTCGGCAGAGCGTCGGTTCTCCGTCGCGGTGGTACACTGCGGCGTCGCGGCGGCACTGATACTTAGGCGTTTGCGGCGGTGCGTCACAGCACTCGGTAGCGAATGGCGGTTGTTACCGTTCGACTTTCGCTCCTCCAGGAGTTACTAGAGTGATCGGCGATGCTGTTTTTACGGGCACCGCTAGAATCTCTAGCTTCTCCACACTCTCGACTTCTCAACTCCTCCACACTCAACTCAACTGCCTTCTTGGCGGCTGGCTTCGCCTTATATTCTCTCCCCGGCGACCCAGGGTGTGGTCGCGGGGACTCGAGGGGAAGCCTCCAGTTGGTCTTTCGCCGATTGGCTCCTTTGATGTCCGCCTCCGTCGTTCATTCGTCTCTCTCGATCCCTCCTAGGTCCCGATTGACGCTATTGGTTACTGAACCCAATGTTGCCTCCGTTCCGCCCCCTATTGTTCTCCCAGTCTGCGGCTAATCTCGATGCTTTTCTGGTATGTAGGCCTTAACACTTTGTTATTTCACGAACGCTTTGTTCACTGTTCATATCCCTATCCCGTCACCACAAAAACATTGCAAAATGAATTAAACTTAAGGAAAATATTACAGTACAAATTGGCAAAGGCGGAAAATTGAAAACACAAATTCGCATCAACACTTATTACCCAAAAACAAAACTGCTTACATATACATACTTAATTAAATCGACACGCCAGATAGACATATTTTTATCGACCAGTTATTTCTACCATTATTGACTAATTACATGGGATTGAACGTAGGGTTTCATTAGATCACAGTAAAATTCCTTAAGTATGCATTACAATATCAATCTTATTATTAAGTGTCAGTTTGATTCTTACAGTAGGCCTCCCAATATTTAACGTTATTTATACATTACATCATTACAGGTCAATCCTTATCATTTACATTGATTATCTTCGATACCTCCACAAAATCATTATTATTATTTTATTTTTTTTATATGATAAACCGAACGGTATTTAAAATTTACCACTCCGCATATTCTCTTCCTTTCTTTTTCTTTTTAATTTTTTTTTTTTTCAACAATGACAAAATGTACTTGATACTTAGTTTTATTTTTAATTTTAGCTTAAATAAAACAAGCTATCGTACTTCTTAGTTGGACCAAACATAATTGTCAATATGTGACATAGAGATACAAAACAAAGGGCTAAAATTATACAGACATCGTGGCATTTCTTAGTGAATCAATTAACATAAAAACTTATTTACATGGGATACATGCTTCAAGCGGGTCCCCTAATGTTAATGTTCTGTATACATCTTTGTAATTTCTTTTGGGATTACAAAGTACATGAATTTGCATCAACGCCACTTGCCCAAAAGGAATGCTTACATATACATGTTACGGACAGGACAAAGCCTGCGCCTACCGTCAGGCAACCGAACTTTCGAGTTCTGTGGTTGACGTAATCACGTCATATAAATGGTAGAAATTTCTGATGTGAATGAAGCAGAGCAAAGGCCCCTTTCAGGGCCAACACCGATCGCCGTGACCCGGTTGGGGATGGGTACCGTGCCGAGGACAGCGCGCGAGTTCTCGGCTGCGGTGGTTGTCCTTATACGTGTCTCGGCGTCAGGCGGCGGCAACCGAGAAAGGGGGAAGCGAATGGGAATGAAGTAGCTTCATAAAATCACATCTCGCTGGGAGCAATAAAAATGCGTACACGACATGGGCTGAAATGTATATGTTTTTTACTGAGAAATGTTATATGAAAATCTTAATTTTCAGATTTTCAGAGTTTCTAAAATTATGGAATTTATTGAATTGTTTCAGAGATCTCAATGAGACTGAATCACAATTGTATGTAATAAAATGTCGCATTTCATTGCTCCAAGTTGAGAGAGAGCGGGAGGTGATTTTATTCCACATGTAAAAAGCATTGATGCCTGGTTGCCATGACAACCGGGTATCATCATCATCAGCACTTGGTCACCCCCGACCCAGTCGGGCGTGAATACCGTGTCTAAGTCGGTAACCTGGGCGACAGGTCTGGAACTCGCAATTAAAATATGAATCGAGAGAAATGATGCTCTCGGAAAGTAAAATTACGCCTCGCTTTGAACATGTAAATGTGTTGTACAGCGTGATCCAGACATGTCTTTCATACTGGCCCAACATTGTATTATAAATGCTAATGAATGTCTCTGATTTCAGAATTTGGAATTCCTTGTTGAAATCCAGGAGCTTGACAGAATTGCATCATGACTGTATGTAAAAATGGAATGTCACATTTTATTGTTCAATAAAAGAGAAAGCGGGAGGTATTTTTATTTGCGTAAGACGCAAGTTTGCCCTATTATCTGAACCATTTTGGTTGAACACTGAAAGTAAAGTCATTTTAAAATCCCGGCAAACTCAGTTGCCGGTCACTTTGAAGAAATTACATGGTCAAAAATATTTTATGAAATTTACCTAAAATAAAGAGTTGTCAAGTAAATGCACACACACACACTGCGCGATATAGTGAGTTATCGGCAGTGATATGGTAAAAAACACATTTTTTCTGATAATTGAATATCATATGGAAATTAATCAAAGTGAGATTGCAGCTCTCACAGACTTAAAATCAAACTGAAACCTTTTTTACAGTGTTCTCAACAAGAATACTTCTTAAGTTAATGTGTTTTTACGCATGTAAAGTTGTACCGGGACGCCGGAGAAAGCTAAATGAGAAAGTTTTCTCCGCGGCCCCCTTTGAAGGCATATAGCGCAAGTAATATTTACATGACAGACTTGAAAATATTACTACAAGACGCGCCTAGTCTATAGTGGATAGGTATTGTATCCATTGGTAATACTAAGACATCGATAAACATTTGGTCACTAATTTTTAATGAATTTAATCTGACCACCACTGAGGTAAATTTCCGCCGGAATCACAAAAATAGAAATAACTTTTGACAAAAGTATCCGATCTTGATGAATCTTTTTGCATCATGATCGCAAAGTAAATACCTATTCAGAGAGTATACACATGCCCATATAGGCTCATGTTTTGACTTGGAAGAAAAATTGACCTTTTGAACTTTTCTTAAAAGCGCGATAAGTATCAAAAACCACTTTGTCCAAAGACGAAAGTGGTATCAAAATACTCGTTAGGGCGAGTACTATGCAGTAATCATGAAAAGCATCGCGTAACAATTAAAATTACCTACTTTATGACCTGATTTAACTTCGACCCTTCACGGTCGACATAATTAACGCATTTTCATAAATTAGTAGGACCTGCAGGTCCGATGAACTGTGTCACGGCCTTATGCAAGGTCAGGCCTATACGTGACATAGTTTGTAGCCCTGTGGGGTACATGCAAAACCTGTAATTAACCATTTTTTGTCTTCAGACCGAGATCAGTACGGCCGCTCGCGGGTCTAGTTCCTAGAAGGCGCCGCGAGATGGCACCAGTCGCGGTTCAAACCGCGGCGACAGAGAGGGGAGATTTGGCTCGCTCTGATTGGGTTACGTAACATGCTGTCATATTGTATCTTGTAAATCTCTGAGAATGTTATATAATAAAAAGGTTTTGTAGAGCGGTCACCTGTTACGCTTTACGCGTGGTGATTTAAACGCTGTCGGATCACTTTCATCTGCATTTTATTTATCTCCCGATACCTATTGGAGAATTCTGCTGGGACCTGACTACTGCAGTGAATCTACGATCCAGCCTCCGCGATCTTCGGCGCCTCTGGCTGAGAATTTTGGACGACGGCCGGCGCTTCTCTATGACGAATTTCGCATCACAGCGAAAGTATGCTGTTTGACACGAGACACCCGTGCTGTATTTCTTCGGCCATTACTACGCTTCTTGGCCGACGGAGCGGACTGAGCGGACCGCCCTATATTTTGTTTGTTCTGTCCGGAACACTAACATAATCAAATTCGATAAACATTTTTTTTTCAAGAAATTTTGTTTAACCTTATTACTAGAAGAAAAATTAAGAAAACTTGGCGTAAATTAATTAATGTAACATTATTTACACCTAAACAATGAAAATTCTTACTTCAATATGTAAGCTGGATTGAATGCAAAACATTTTTTTAGGACTTTCATTATACTAATCATTATCTTATCAAATCAGCTTTCTTCCACCCCTGGTATAAGGATATAAGAAAAGAATAAAAATAGAGAACACTAAAAAAAATATATAAGCCACATTCCACCAGGCAGACAATTGAAAATTTTCCAAACAAGAATTATTTTGAAACACTACCAATAACGGAAGTCCCTACTATAATTAACTAACTTCAGAATTTTCGTTATTTTTTTCTTTTTTTAAAGCGGACAAATACCAAAGTGAATGGTGTATCGTAAAGAGTGAAATTAATTATTTGAGCTTTATTATTACTAGATTAAAACAACTATTTTAAAACTGACCGACAAATCATCTTGCTTAAACGAGTAATCAAAACAATAATTGCATGTTTACAGATAGGTTATATACCTACAACCTACAAATTTGTATAAAAAAAAAACACAATATTGGGAGCTTGAACAACTAATGACAAATTAACATTATTCTTAAAAATAATTAAAACTCACAAATTAACATTATTCAACTAGGTGTATGTAATACATGAAAACATAAGACATGAAAGCCTCGATCTAAAGTAATATTAATGTTTATTCCAACACGGCATTTACTTATTTGCAATTAATTAAACTATTTTGTTTCAACCCCGTGTGCTAAAATTCATTCTGCAGACAGATTTCAAAAGACTAAAAAGTCGGAATCTTATATCTCTTCAACCGTGTTACATTTTTTCACGAGATAATATTCTATTACGTTATATATTATATATTACATCAATATCACACATCGTCGGCAATAATACAATCAAGTTTTTTTTCCTTTTGTTACGATCAATACATTTTTTATTATTTGCTACAAGTTAGATTAATTCGGGATGATTTCGTTATTATTTCAAATTGCAATGTCCCGTTCATTTCGGTACTTAACAATAGAATACAGAATAAATGAGAAAACTACATATAAAACGAGTAACATCCACCTGCAGAGGTGGCCTGGGTTATCTAAACTATCATTACCTTACTTATATTAAACATATCAGTTGCTCATTAATTAGGTGCATATTACATTGATATTATGATTCACCACTTTGCCTCAATTTCTAATTCGGCCTCTACCTTCTTAATTCATTGACTCCTGTTATCTTTATTGATAATGCCCGCCTGGTCGTGCGTTGCGGGATTCGCGCCCTTATATTAATAATATGATTTATACGATCCTACATCTCGCGGATAGCGTCGCCATGTGGGAGATCGGTATGCCAGCGCTTTCTAAAACATCTCTATTGTCTGTCGATGACAATAGTAAGTTTACTGCGACGACTTTCGGAATTATTATCTTGTTTTTCTAAAAAATGTCTTTCCCAAAACAATGGCGACTTCTCTAACAAACGCAGCTTTCTAAACCGTTGTCCCATGTGTTCGCATTCGGCCACGATGTTCTTTCTATTGTTTAATCGGGGTTAGAGATATACGTCCCGCTGCAAGAAAAGGTTTACCGTTTTCACCCTTCCAAGATGTTACTTAAGAACAAAAGGTTGCGAACGTATTGCCCATCCTAACAAAAGGCCGTGCACTTTTAATGTCTTCGGCAACCCTAACTTTCTAATTCATTGTTTCATATGTTTTATGGCGGGCTATCCTAAGACGATCGTCCGTCGCAATGTTATTTTTCCGAACAATAGGTCACATATTTCGTCCTCGAACAAAAGGTCGAGCATGCCGGGGCTGCCCTGGCTGTGACCACATGGCGCGTGATCTTCGAAACATGGGCGCTTTGATTTCGGTATTGCCCTAGGACAAAATTAATAACCTGGTTCGCGTCATATTCCGGTACATCAACGAATTATCAATTTACACATTATGTGAAGCGGGCCATGTTATTTTGTACGGATCGAATGAAAAATAAATTCATATTTATGTTTTGAATACATTTAATCCTTGATTTTGTAAAGTTTGAATTACGTAATACCACTGTAAATATCACTGCGGCACTTGCAGAAGTACACCTGACAATTATTGGAAATAGAATACAATCACATTCTTACGTAGGTAGGGTTTGTAGATAAATAAATCATGTGTATTATTATTTATTATTCGTCTATGCTATCCGCATCTATGGCGATCCGTCTCTCTGTCATTTGATGTACTTTTTCGCCTGCTGTTTATGCTCGACAGGAGCTCTTGCTGGAAATCATCTCTTATTTGATGGTCTTCATGCAGTCAGTGGTGAGTTGATGGATTCTTACGCTACTCCCTGTAATGACTGTACTTTGCTCTATGCACAGGCCTGGCTGTAATGGCCACGGCCACCGGAATAACTCGCTTCTCGAAGAATGTATCGAGCATCCCGCTTTGTCATTATTGGTTTAGAGATAAAGAAATGTGATTTGATAATGTTGTTAAATTACGTACACAGATATTAGTTAAACTGATTATTCCACATATAAAGCTGAAATGGATCCAGATTATACATGTGTGAACATCGAGTCCTTCCCGGCAAAAGATCGTAAGCGTAAAATTCCAGTTTTACAGAAGTAGATTTGTTTTTAGATATTTCTCTGATTGATTTATTTTCTGTGATTCGATTCAAATTTAACCTATAACGTCATTCATAATTAACGAACCTACGGTTTTAATTTGAATGAAATGAAATCACATCGAAAATTATTTAAGAACCTACCTCCTCCCGTAGAACGAGGTTCATGTTCGAATTCTTTTGGTAGGGTCATAATCATATTTCAATAAATGATACCATGGACAAATATTTAGAAAAATGATATCTACAGTTTATTATATCATTGAGTTCAGCCGTGTCCTGACTACTTTGCTAGACTTTTTCGTGTGTTAGAGTACCCAATCAATATTTTGTACCTACCTATTGTTTCTATGTTTAAAAATATATATTTATCACAATAACAGTAAAGTAATAATAGAGTCTAATGACTAAAAGTAATTTTTTTGGTTTATTTTTGTGTTGAATTTAGCGCGGAGTGTTGGATGGTTAAGCTGTTTCCCACTGATCTGTACCAATTTGAATTGCATGTGCAACTGCCGACGAAGTCGAACATTAATTTGAACATTCTTCCATTTGGGCATGAGCTCCATTTCTGAATATGGTCCATCTGCAACTAATGATGTTTATATCAAGATATATTATAGATGTCTCATAAGACAAAGCTATATTTGTATATGGCAAAGTACCTAGGTATGGAAATCTTTTTTGAGTGTTCACAGGGCTTACGACCTATCGTACGTAAGTGATCACTTTACACAAGACCTAATTTACCCCTAGGTATAAAAATACAGCTTCCGGTTTCTGTCACCTCAGGAGTTCCTCAAGGTTCTCACCTTGGTCCCTTGTTCTTTCTTACCTTCATAAATGACTTGCCAAATATATTAAGATATAAGTGTCTATTATATGCCGATGATTTAAAAATTTATTCCACCATTCGTAGCCTGGAAGATAGTCATCTCCTATAAAGAGATCTGGACGAACTATCAAATTAGTGTAAAGCAAATAATATGTCACTTAATGCTAAGAAATGTTCATGTATTAGTTTCACTAAAAATAATTAAAAAATAGAATTGTTTATAAACTGCATTGTTTATAACTACTCGCTAAAGTCGATTCAATAAGGGATCTGGGCGTCATGCTAGATTCTAAACTCACTTTAAGAAACCACTTTCATCGATATAAGTTACTGTAACGATAGTTCAACTTTTTGCAAAAAATAAGTCAGAAATATTGAAAAAAAAATGCAAACTTTGATATTGCATATCTCCATAACTATTAACATTAGGTCATGGTTGCTTGAACATTTTAGACTCATAACATAGTCAGGATTCTACCGGCCTAGTTTCTGCTGCTAGCTCTGGTACACCCTGTGTATTATAGATATCTAATGGAGACAATGTTATTTATATGGGAAAATATAGGTGCTTATAGGGCTTAGGGCCTATCGTATGGCTCTGCCCACTTCTCGATATTCGAAAGGTATACAAGCTCTAAGGCTTCGCCGAACTCCAGTGATATATATATATATATATATATATATATATATTCGTGATTATCAGTGAAGTAATTGTTTACGTTTTAGATAGACTACATCTTGGAGTTTAGAAGGACATTGTTATCGCAACAAGTATAATGGACGAAGCTGTGCCTGCAGACAATACAGTACCAGGGCATGCAGCCAGTGACTACAATGAAAGAGAACCATTATTTTCAGTTTCTAAAATAAAAACGGAGAACGCGTTATGTAATTCTATTATAAAGAAAGACAATGCTTATCCAGATCTTCGTATTGAGTGTGAACCGAAGACCGTTGCTGAGGAAGACGCTCAATATGCGATTGGAGTTAAAGGTTGCCCAGAAACAATAGTGAAAGAGGAAAAGCATGAACCATGTTCTATATTAGAAAGCTGTCTTGTTGATCCACATACCCGTTACGGAGTAACTTCTATCGATATGGATATATCGCTCCCTGATATAAAGCAAGAATGTATGGACTCCAGTAGTAAAGACCAACGCATCGGTAAGGAGATTAAGGGCCGCTTGTATCAACTTGGTTTAAAGTAAAAGTTTGTTTAAAGCATAGATTTTTACGGAAAAGGGTTGTTTGATTGGTGGAGAATGCAAAAATCTATGCTTTAAACGAAATATTACTATAAACAGAGTTGATGCGACCGGCCCTTACTTATTTAAATATGAATATTGACTTCATTTTTATAGTATAATTGTTGACTCTCGGACATTATTGACAAGTCGTTAATTAGCCTGATTGAAAGGCCTGATGCCTTTTTGAAAAAACACTTGTTTTTTAATTCTATATTTTTAATTTTTTGGGACGCGTTTTACCTTATGAGGGCATTATCAATCTCAATCATTATTCATTACATAAAAATATTGACAAATACACGGAAAATGTATCACATCATATACTTACTGTTTTACAATAAACCAAGTATCTTGTGTATTAGGCGTGTATCTTAATTACTAGATCAACTAGCTCGTCCTAGGTCCTAGTGTGCTTTTCAAATACAATTTAAGAATAGTGTATGAAAATTAAGGTAATACAAATATATGCTTACCTTTATTTATTTTATTTATTCATGGGAAACTAACAGTAGGTACATATAAATCAGATTACACATAATTATTGAACAGTATAGAGACTATCTTACAAGTTTCCACAGAATTAACATGTGTATGTTTCAAGTACCTTTCGTAAAATATGAGATTAATTCGGCCAGCTCTAAATATGAATACCTAAATTTATTCATTAGTGATATTAAAATCTGATGTGTTCTTTATAGAAGGTGTCTTGCGGAAACGGGATTGCGCATTTAATACAGCTATGCCTCCAACTGCTCCTGGAAGAGCGCTTGATATCGGTTTATCGCCTGCTAATCAGACATCTAAAAATTATACTGTTACCCGCACAAGCCGCATACAGTTTTCTTGTTTACACTGCGATTACGTATGTAACAAGAAAGGACTTTTAAAAAGACATAACCTAACCCACAACGGAGGAAAGCCGTATTCATGTTCACATTGCACTTACACATGTAGACAGAAATACGTTTTGAGAAACCATGTGCTTACCCACACTGGTGAGAAACCTTTTTCGTGTTCGCAGTGCGTATACGTGTATCTCAAAGCACGTATAAACCACTGTCGTGCCCGCAGTGTACTTATACTTGTATTGAAAGACGTAATCTAAGAAACCATATGCTTACTCATAGTGGAGAAAAATCATTTTCATGTTCAAAATGCAGTTATAAAAGTTGTGCGATAAGAAATTTAAAAATACATATGTTTTCACACATTAGAAATAAACCACTCTCGTTTTCACACTGTACTTATACGGGTATTTAGACAAGATCAAATACACAAGCATACTCATACTAAAGATAAACTATTTTCCTGTCCGTATTGTACTTATAAATGTACTTAGAAAGGAACATTAAGTCCTCATGTGCTCATTCATACTGTCAAACCATTTTTATGTTCTCTCTACTCTGTGAATGTACCTATTGTGGACTAGCTCTGTAACACGCTGTATATACAAATGATTATTAATTAGATTAAATTAATAAATAAAATATAAATAATAAAACTTTATTAGTATTTTCGAAAACTTTTTTATTCACACTAAGAGAACGTATTTTTATACAAAATAATATTTTTTTTATGTTAAAAATATCTACAACCAGTAACTTTATCCATATAAAATCTATCTATCTATATAAAAATATCTATAACCATGCAATCAAAATTAAATATGGCTAGAAGTTTTGCGCCATGATTTTTGACTTGGAAATTATCCGAGGGCTACTAGGCTTCAAGGAAAATATTCATCCCAGCGGGTAAAAGGCGATGGTCTACAGAGGTTTGGAAAAAAGATAATGTGTCTAAGTGTGGTGCTATATAGGTGCCTCACAAATCGTCTTGAGGTAAGGGTCTTGCGCAGTGAGACAATATGACGATCTTTGCTTATTTGGTAGTAAACTAAATATTTTTATTGCCTGCCCAACATAAATTGGCGTGCGGCGAGTTTGGAACTAAAACCCGCACCCGGCGGTAACCCCTCGCCCTGTCATTCAGTTCATTCTCGTCTTTGAGCGCGAGCTGTGTCATCTTGATTACCAATATACAATGAATTATTATGTCCAAAACAGTCTGGGATGGTGCAAGAACAATTGCCAATGAAGTATTAAAGTTTCGCGAAGCTGAAAAAGCAAATAATGGACCGATATTACCGTTTGACCGGTAGACCGGAGGCCGCTCTACCTGTCAAACGGAGCGCGGAGCGCGCTGTTACCCGACCAAATTTCTATTGAAGGCTCTGACGCTGGTCACCGGACATTCAGTACATTATGTATTGTGTTATAAATTTACACCCTGGCAACTTCTGTTACGCGACAATGACCCCACCTTCGCACGCCAAGTTATAGTGTTACGTCTATAGGGATGTGTATTTTTAATATTTTAAATCAGGGACGAGAATGGGTCTTTCGTATGGACACCTAGCGAGACTAACTGTTATCTAGACATTTGCCAATTAGACTTTTCACTGAGAGATTTACTTTAAAGACTTGGGATTTGTGTAGTGCAGTCTGGTCATGTCTCGGACATGGTCTGTCAATCTTATTGGAGCCCTCCGTCGTTGTCTCCCTCTTTTCTATCACCATGTAGGTACAAGAAATAGCACAGATCGAATAAGATTTCAACAAACCATCCATCAACACCCCGACATCCACAGTTTTGGTTGCAATTTCAAGATGGCCACTAATTTTAGTAAGAGACGATATTGTTAATATAGTAAAAAACGATATTAACAAAATTATCCTTTCCTCTCCAGTGATGTAAAATGAGTTGATATTCCCGTTAACTATAATCTCTTTAAATATACTAAATGAGGGGTACAAAAGCAAAGGCAATAATATCAACAACAAAAAACTAGATAATGTTTTAAATGCAGTCAACGGGGATTAGTCATAATTTGAAATGTACTGAATTACAGATTTTATAGGAAATAAAGCTCTATCCAAAATCATGTTTCCAAGCAAATCTGTTAAAAGCAAAGAACCCCATGGGCGTGTCACGTGACTAATGGCTGCTTCATACAAAAGTGTGAGTTGATGTCGATTTAATACTTAAATTTCATAGTAAAGACAGAAAATCCAATTGTGTAAAGGTCAAAAAGAGCGATGTCCGCTATATGGTGGCAAACACAACAATATCATAAAAGTTAAATATGTATTTCAATAAAATGTAGGCGTTATAGAAACCAGATAAATTGTCTAGTAGGTAGTGACAGATTTCTTGTATTTAGGTACCCAGAATTTTACAGAAACACCTGGCCTATGCTTTTATACACCTCAAATACAGAATTTATATTTTAGGTATTCCTCTTTTATGTAATGGATAAAATAATTACGATATATACCTAAGTAATTACCGGACGCAACACAAAAAAATGTTTTTTTGAAGAAACTGACGCGAATTTGTCAGTACGTGTACAGTAGCCGGCAAACATCTTGAAATTTTACGGCGTAGTGGGGGGAAGTTTGCGCATGTACCATTCCACTAAGGCCCGGTTGTTTCAAATTCGATCAAAGTAAGCGTAGAGTTTAAACTGAAATTTTACGTTCTCCACCAATCAGACGATCCGTTTTCGTAAAAATCTATGCTTTTATCGACCGCTTACTTTGATCGAACTTGAAACAACCGGGCCTAAAGAGACCCAAATTTTGCCTTCTGCGCATTCCCCCACTACGCCAAAGAATTTCAAGAAGTTTGCCGGCAACTGTATATACAGTAAGAGAAGAGAGGTGCGCGGAGCGCAGTGCACAAAATGCAGTGCGAACATTACTGTTTGGTGGCGGAGCGTGCGCTGGCGGGGTCGCAGTCGAGCGCGTCTTTATACTATCGTTCGTGATGATATATTTTCACTTAGGTACATACATATCAAGTGTTTTATTGTAACAGAATGTGGAGGTTATAAGTTATATCGCAAAATATATGCTGTGATTGAATATTTTGTTTTATTTTACTGGAGATAACCGATCAAACATAAAAATATAAAAATAAAAGAGTCACACTTGACACTCGACAGTTTAAATATAACCTCGAAAATTATAATATAAAATCTGATTAATCTATAACAAACCAGATATGCCTCTAACATAGAACGTGATGTATATTTTTCTACTTAAACTTTTGTTCTTAGGCAGTCTTTAATTTCAACCTTCTGCTGAGAATCTTTCTCAGCGGTTGTCGGTTTGAACTCTGTACAGAACTCTGGATAAGCAGTCTCTTTCTTTATAATAAATTAGACGATGCATTCTCCGTCTTTATTTTTGCATCGGTAAATAAAGATTCACTCTCATTGTAGCTACCCCCTAGTTCAGTCATGAGAGCGGGATCGCCTGAATTAGATTGGTTCACGATTTTAGTATGGATAATGACGTCCCTTCTATTCCCAAAATCTACCCCAAAAAATATATATTCAAACGTAATAATCTACTGATTATTACGTTTGAATATATATTTGTTTCATTAATTATCCATCAAGTAGGTACCTAGTATCTCTGCAGGGTTTGCAAAGAGATTAGAACGTCACATTCTTCTGTCCTGGCACACCATTCTTGTCTCATCTAATTTCGTACCTATTTCATGCACGCTTATCAGGTGTTGACAGTATTTGATTTATCTTGTCATACCAGGTCTGTCATCACGTCCTCAATTTCTGCTGCCTTTAATTCTCGCCTCGTATGTTTTATTTACCATTCTTTCCTCGCTCACCCGTTCCACAAGGCCAAACCATCTCAGCCATCCTTTCATCCTATCTGCCAGAATTACAATTACATGCACTTCTAAGGCCCGGTTGTTTCAAGTTCGATCAAAGTAAGCGGTCGATAAAAGCATACATTTTTACGAAAACGGATCGTCTGATTGGTGGAGAACGTAAAAATCTATGCTTTAAGAGAACGCTTACTTTAATCCAACTTGAAACAACCGGCCCTAAGAATTCCAAGGAAGGCTAACAAACCCAGACGAAGACACAACAAATTACGAGATAACCTAGATCATAGACACTGGTAGACCATAGACGAAGTGATATTTAATATTCTATATTCTGACATGCCTTACCTACACATGGCGGATATTTCCAATTCTTACCAGCATGGTTCAAATTCATTTCACTACCCGATGGTGTATATTTATTTCATGTTCCATTATATAAACTTGAAAAATTATTCTTACAAGTAAGGCCCGGTTGTTTCAAGTTCGATCAAAGTAAGCGGTCGATAAAAGCATAGATTTTTACGAAAACGGATCGTCTGATTGGTGGAGAACGTAAAATTTCAGTTTAAACTCTACGCTTACTTTGATCGAATTTGAAACAACCGGGCCTAAATGAGACGAAATCCTAAAACTCAAGTTATTACAATCATTCAAATAAATTTTCATTGCATGTTCTCTGAAATACTGTGCAAAGTATTTTCATTCGCAGTAGATTTCAACACATTTTTTTGTTATTTTTTTTTAAATATACTACGATTTGGCGTTTTGTATTATTTTTGATAGATAAATTTCTTCGGTTTCTTGCAGAGGTAATGTCGAATCTACAAAAATCATTTTTCGTTTTACTACCTAAAATCAGCCAATTAATTTACTCTATAGTTTAGGACAATAATAAATAAATCGGATGATTTAAATGACATTAACACAAAAATTAAATTTTCGCGGATTCGATTTTAAACGTCCATATATTATGATTATTGTACGAGCAAAAACACGTATTCTATTTTATAATGTATAATTTAACTACAGTTATATAACCAGTTTACATATGCATTACAAGTCTGGCATAGTATTTCTACATAAATAAATATACATAATAAAAAAAATCCCTGAGGAAGATGTTCACCTGATAGGATGGATGTGGAATTACAAAAAATAAATATTGAGTTCTGATTGGAATATTTGTATTTATTTACATATACACACGTGAACATATTTATGCTGAAACAAATAGAAATAAAAGGAATTAAATTAATGGATATGGCTTTTACAACTTCATAATGGCGTACATCGACAAAAATTTATTAATATTATGATTACTAAGGTCGCGGGTTCGAACCTCACTACAGACAGGCAAGTTAGTCCTATTTTCATAGAACAGCGTATAGCTCAGTTTGAAAAAAGTAAGAATATTGATGTGACACGTATTCCGTGTTCGCGTTTAAAAAAAAATTGTTGAATAACAGAAAAATAATTTAATAGTAATATTATTTATATTAATAAAAAGAAAACACTTTGTTTTAATCCACTATTAACCAGGTATTAATGTACCACGAAGCTGGCCCAAACGGACCAAGTGTTCAAGAACCAGGGTGATGGGACAGAAACTATGAGAGCGAAATCGATCAAGGATCATGAAGATCTTTACCGCAGTAGAAGTCGGCCACTGATTTAGCTTAATGGTGCGTGCTTATTCGTATGCATTTCCAAGTCTCGTTTCCTATTACATTTATATTCACATTTGACACATGAGAATGGTTTATCTCCAGTGTGGGAACGCATATGGTACATTAAGTTGCCTTTCTGGTTACAAGTATATGAGCAGAGTGAACATGAAAACGGTTTCTCACCAGAGTGAGTGAGCATGTGGCTTTTTAAGTTACTGTTGCGATTACACGAATAAGTACACTGTGAACATGAAAATTGTTTTTCTCCAGAGTGAGTAAGAATATGGATATTTAAAGTGCCTCTTTGGTTACACGAGTAAGAACATTGTGTACATGAAAAGAGTTTTTCCCCAGTGTGAGTAAGCATGTGTACTGTTAAGCTATTTTTCTGATTACATTTATAAGTGCATATTGAACATGAAAATGGTTTTTCAGCAGAGTGAATTAGCATGTGATTTTTTAAGTAGCTATTTCGATTACACGTATATGTGCATTGTGAACATGAAAACGGTTTCTCTCCAAAGTGAGAAAAGCTATGGTTTCTTAAGCTGCTTTTACGATTACACGTGTAAGGGCAAAGTGAACAAGAAAACAGTTTTTTAACAGAATGTGTAAGCATATGGTTTCTTAAGCGACTATTTCGATTGCAGGTATAAGTGCATTGTGAACATGAAAACGCTTTCTTCCCAGAGTGAATAAGCATATGTCCTCTCAAGCTGTTTTTCTGCTTGCATGTAAAAGGGCATTCTGAGCATGAAAACGGTTTTTCAGCAGAATGAATAAGCAAATGGCTTCTTAGTTCACTATTCCGATTACACGTATAGGTACACTGTGAACATGAAAATGGTTTCTTTTCAGAGTGAGAAAGGGTATGGATTCTTAAGCTGCTATTACGATTGCAAGTATATGAGCAAATAGAACATGAAAACGGTTTCTCCTTAGAATGAGTTAGGACGTGATTTCTTAAAGTGCCTTTTTGGTTACAAGTAAAAACGCACTGTGAACATGAGAAAGGTTTCTTTCCGGAGTGGGTGAACTCGTGCCTTCTTAAGTCGCTGTTCCAATTACACATATAAGAGCATTGTGAACACGAAAAACGTTTCTTGCTTGTGTGAGTGCGAATGTGTTTTTTTAAGATGCTTTTCTCGGTACAGGTAAACATGCAATGTGAACATGGAAACTTAATTGAATGTTTTTCTGACAATGTCTCATCGGTGTTTGGGTCCTTAAATTTTGATTTGCTTCCAGGTGCCGACGGAGGTACAATTGGATGTGTCAAAAAATAATCTTGTGATCTTGAAATATCTGCAAAAATATTAGAAAATCACTGTTATTCATCTTTATAGTTTCACGAGGGATTATAATCGGACTTCATAAATTAATTTTTATGGATTTTGAATTACCTTACTTAATTTGCCTACTATTATTTTCTATCTAATCACAACAGTTCTCCACTTATTATTATTAACTGCAAACGACAATTGTTAAATAATCGCGGAATATTGTTTTTATTATGTTTGTATTTACCCTGTTCATATTTGTCATTTTTTCTCTGTTAACGGTTATGTAATGTAAATTAAATATATCTTGTATAAAAAGGGTGGCCCATGGTACAAGCCAGATTTAAATTATCCTTTTTTTATTCAGTTTGGCGATATCCACGTTTGAAATTTGTCATCTGTTGTCACCGAGGTTGTTAAAAATGGATCACTGTACAAAAAAACGACGAACTCTTTTTGTTAAAAGACCTAAAAATTTGGCTTAAGTATTGGAGTTGTTCGAAAGGTTCGTGGAATTTTTTTTACAAACAGAGCGTCAACAGGTCTTTATTGACCCTGATAGATAGGTCGTAGAGTGACATAAGAGTATAAAGTACCTATAAATATTTTATGAACATTTTGAATTTAAAAAATAAACACTTTTTTCAAAAAAAGAAAACCTATGCACCCACAAAGAGACACTGTTTGGTGAAGATAATGGGCTGTATGTGTTATTTTTCTTTCTTTTTGAGAATGAGACCGTCCTTTATTGAGAATAAGTCTTGCCAATCTGTAACTGTAAAGGTATACGGCATGATATCGAACTTTTTGCGGAATCAATTGGACGATGTGGACTTGTGAGAGAAATGTGGTTGCAACAGGGTGATGCCATACGCCATCAAGAGAAACGATCAATTCGTTCAGACAGCATTTTCCTAGACGCGTAATTTCCAGAATGCTGACGTTAATAGAACGCCCAGATATTGCCGCTTGACGATATTCTTTCTATGGTTTTGTAAAGTTAAAGGTCTATGCTAACAGCGACCACGAGCGATTCCTGGATAAATTGAGATTGAGCCAAATGCTTTATCAAAATTTGATCAAAAGGGTCAGGGTATATCAGTACAGTGGCGGCAGCCATTTGGCCGACATAATTTTCCATAATTAATTGCAACATGTCTTATCGAAACATATTGCAATAAATTATGGAAAATTAATTAACTATCTACTCACCTTGGACGGCCTTCCTGGAGGACTCCAGGCATTCCTGTTTTACATCAGGAAACGATATATCTACATCAGTACAAAGGACACCAACACCTTCTCCTTCCTCGCCGCTCTCGACTGGAGACTCTGGCTCAGGCTTGACGGCAGGATCATCTGGGTCAGCAGGGTCCATGGCTCCAGTAGCTCCCTGCGAGCACGAGACATGATAAGCATCAAATAGCGGCCGACCACAAACACGAACAGTCCATAAATTTATTTATTTATTTATTTATGGACAAGTTCTACCTATTTGGTCCAAAAAGATTGCGCTATGTGTTGGGTACGACGGGACTATGTATTATAAGTGTGGAATAAACTAAGTAATACTAAATTAATGTATATCGACGTCTCACAGAGACGAAACTGTAGTTTTTTTATGGGAAAGTAGGTGTAGAAGTCTTTTGGGTGTACATAGGACTTATGACCTATCGTATGGTTGGCTTAAGTGATCACTTTACACAATGTAACATTCGCCATTTCCACCCATGATAGAATATACCATGCCTACTATTTTTTTGGAAGTTGTATATATTTGAAGTACATGCCACACTTCATACATGCAAAAAAAGTAATACTAGTTTTATATTCCCAGATATAGTATAATTATCGTAAAATTAACTACTCTAGAAACAAAATACAGAATGTATTTTTTGCATAGTCAAGTAAGTTAATAAAAATACGTAAAGGAGTGATTGATATTTTATAAAATTATGCGTCCATTAAAACAGTCAGCAAAAGCGACTTGGGTTGGAAAAAGCAATAACGGAGACCGATGTAATCCATATAACAAAAAAAACGACACCAGCTTTGGACAGGTACATCATCAAAGACGATTATCAATATTAAAAGCCGACAATTCCGAAAAAAGTCTCGATCATATTTCGACAATTTCGGAAAAAATATTTTCATTCGACGAATTGAAAGGTTCGGTAGAGAAACAAAAGGAAAAGACAAACAACTGATGACCCCTCTTCTTCACCAAACACTCACCTTTACAAGCATCTCTGTCATTATCTACGGCAAAAAATCAATAACAGAGAAACAGTAGAAATTGTCTTTAAATAGTACTTCGATTCTAATCCTCCTAGGTTTATATATAATTCTTATAAATCAGCTTGTCACACGTTAACAAAGATGTGCACAAACTTAACTCGAATGTTTTTTACTTGAATTTGAAGGATGTAATCCATTCTTAGTTGATCACTGTATAGCACATTACCGTATTATGTATTACCGTATGTATTACATTATGTATTACCATACATAGCGCCTCTGTGTACGGTAATACACAAAATATTCTCCCAATTTTTCGGCCACGTTAGAAAATGTCAATTGGGTTTGATATTCAAAAGTATTTTTAATTATTTAATATTTTGAGTAGGTATATTCTAAATTTTCATGAACACAATTACTGGATTTTCGTTCCCAGAGTAATCGTCATTGATAAAGATAATCATAGATGTCTCATGGAGATGAAATATTTATATGGGAAAGTAAGTAGGTATGGCAGTATTTTGGTGTTTATAGGGCTTATAACCTATTGTATTCTGAATATATAATAAAGTGATCTAAAAAGGAGTTAAAAATATAATATTTTTCAGGCGTAGGTATTCATTAATATTAGTATTAATGTATACCTACCGTGAATAAATATGATGGATGTCATACACGTATAAAAAATAATATTGCTTCATACTCTAGTCAAAAATAGATATCTCATTACCAGCGGCGACATCTATATACTGGTTTATGGGGATGACAAATTTTTGCTATGGACGGCGATAGCGTAGATTAAAGTGAAACGTAAAACGTTTATAAATAACATACCAAAAATTTGATCCAGCCATAAAATAGGTCCCACAAATATCCAAAAACTTGCATTTCTACTATCCTATAAAAAGAGCTTCGTCTCTGCGGGACATCTATAATATATCTTGATTAATATTTTTAATTGTTTGATGAATAATCAACACGTTAATTCGTTGATCTAACTAGATTTATTGGTTTACATACCTGACACGTTCGCAGTCCTCGAATGGTCAAATTACAAAACACATTAGAATCCTTGTACAATACCGTGTTTAAAATAATCTACATTCGCCTCTCATTGAACAAACGGGGCACCAGGAAACGTCAAAATGGAATACCATCAACAAATGCGGCATCCGACGTACGGCTGTAATAACCGCAAAGCCATGGCACTTGAAAACTAACATTACTTTTAAGTACTCTTACTATCATAGAGTAATCGTAATTTTTTTTATTTATTTACATATCTGAGCAAATTTAACATTTTTTTCAAACTTCTCTTGCGTTTTTATCACATTTTTGTATGGAAAGATATCAGATAGGCCAACACTCGGTTCCTATTTATATTTGCCGACATGTCGTTGCTCACGTTGAAGGAGGTAAATCAGGATTTTCTTTTCATCGTGCCTGAAACCAAAACGCTTTTATCAGAGTCCTCCAATAGTTTTAAGGTACTTGTTGGTACACCGGACGAAGCTCGGTGGAGCGGTATGTTCGTAGACCCGACCTTTACACGCAATCTTCTTCTTCTTCTTCCTTAGCCTGTTTCTCTCCACTGCTGGATGTAGGCATCTTCCATTTTCTTCCACTCATCTCTGTTTTTCCCCCTTCGCATCCAGGTTCTTCCTGTTTGCTGGACTATGCCATCAGACCACCTTTGTGGAGGCCTTCCGACGCTTCTATTTTTTGTCCAGGGCCTCCACTGTAGGATTCTGGGTGCTCATCTAGTATCCTCCTGTCGAGCCATATGTCCAGCCCACTGCCATTTTAGTTTTGCAATACGGTTGATGTACCGGAATATGACGCGAACCAGGTTATTAATTTTGTCCTAGGGCAATACCGAAATCGAAGCGCCCATGCTTCGAAAATTACGCGCCATATGGTCACAGCCAGAACAGTCCAGGCATGTTCGATCTTTTGTCCGAGGACGAAATATGTGACCTATTGTTTAAAAAAATAACATTGCGACGGACGATCGCCCTTAGGATAGCCCACCATAAAAAAAATAATACGAACAATGAAATTAGAAAGTTAGGGATGCCGAGGGCATTGGGCATCGCCGAAGACATTAAGAGTGCACGGCCTTTTGTTAGGATGAACAATACGTTCGCAACCTTTTGTTCTTAGGTAACATCTTGGAAGGATAAAGAACGGTAAACTTTTTCTTGCAGCGGGACGTATATCTCTAACCCCGATTAAACAATAGAAAGAACATCTTGGCCAAATGCGAACACATGGGACAACGGTTTAGAAAGCTGCGTTTTGTTAGAGAAGTCGCCATTGTTTTGGGAAAGACATTTTTTAGAAAAACAAGATAATAATTCCGAAAGTCGTCGCAGTAAGCTTGCTATTGTCCTCGACAGACATTAGAGATGTTTTAGAAAACGCTGACATACCGATTCCACACATGGCGACACTCTCCGCGAAATGTAGGATCGTATAAGTTATATGAAAGTATTATGATTATCATATGGGCCGCCGCAGGGCGCGAGGATCCCGCAACGCACGACCAGGCGGTCATTATCAATGAAGATAACAGGGGTCAATCAGTTAAGAAGGTAGAATCTGAACTAGAAATTGAGGCAAAGTGGTAATTAATAATATTAATGTATTTCACCTGATTTCTTTCCGGTGTAATATGTACCTAATTAATGATAGCAACCGATACGTTTAACTTAAGTAATGTAATGACAATTTAAATAGCCCATGCCATCTCTGCAGGTGGATGTTACTCGTTTTATATGTAATTTTATCATTTATTTTGTATTCTATTGTTAAGTACCGAAATGAACGGGACATTGCAATTTGAGATAATAACGAAATCATCCCGAATTAATCTAACTTGTAGCAAATAATAAAAAATGTAGTGATCGTAATAAAAGGAAAAAAACTTGATTGTATTATTGCCGACGATGGTATGTCCAATGTAGGTGAAATTAAATTGATTATGTGTATATTTTTTTTTACTGTGTTTTTTTAAACTGTTAATGTAATAGAAGGGGGATTGTCCCGCTTGTTGTGAGTTTGAGCGACTACTAGAAATAATGTTAATTCATTAGTTTATACTATTTATTAAGGAGAGCGTTAATCTATCAGAAATTATGCAAGCTCTCGATTATAATTTTCCTAATATTTGATATTGATAACCCAAAGTGATAGAATATTACCTCGTGAAAAGATGTAACACAGTTGACGAGATATAAGATTTCAACTTTTTAGTCTTTTGAAACCTGTCTGCAGAGTGGATTTTAAAAACATATTTTTATACTAATTGTAATATTTTGATTTGTAGTTGATTGTTGGTTGTGTTGTGCTCAAAATATGTATCACTCGATATACCTCGTTTAATATCAAGCGACCGCTGGTGGTTTTTGTAATCGTACGAAATCCTTTCAAGACATAGGGCTGAGGAAAGGAAAGACGAAAAATGTGCACACGGGATTGAAACAAAATAGTTTAATTAATTGCAAATAAGTAAATGCCGTGTTGGAATAAACATTAATATTACTTTAGATCGAGGCTTTCATTTCTTATGTTTTCATGTATTACACCTAGTTGAATAATGTTAATTTGTGAGTTTTAATTATTTTTAAGAATAATGTTAATTTGTCATTGGTTATTCAAGCTCCCAATATTGTGCTTTTTTTTATACAAATTTGTAAGTTGTAGGAATATAACCTATTTGTAAACATGCAATTATTGTTTTGATTACTCGTTTAAGCAAGATTATTTGTCGGTCTGTTTTAAAATAGTTGTTTTAATCTAGTAATAATAAAACTCAAATAATTAATTTCACTCTTTACAATACACAATTCACTTTTGTATTTGTCCGTTTTAAAAAACATAACGAAAATTCTGAAGGTAATTAATTGTAGTAAGGACTTCCGTTATTGGTAGTATTTCAAAATAATTCTTGTTTGGAAAATTTTCAATTGTCTGCCTGGTGGAATGTGGCTTATATAGTTTTTTTTTAAGTGTTTTCTATTTTTATTATTTTCTTATATTCTTATACCAGGGGTGGAAGAAAGCTGATTTGATAAGATAATGATTAGTATAATGAAAGTTCTGAAAAAAATGTTTTGCATTCAATCCAGCTTACATATTGAAGTAAGAATTTTCATTATTTAGGTGTAAATAATGTTACATTAATTAATTTTCGCCAAGTTTTCTTAATTTTTCTTCTAGTAATAAGGTTTAACATAATTTCTTGTAAAAAAAAATGTAAGAAAGCCTCAATTAGCTTAGTGACTGGTGCATTAGGTTATAAGTACATGTGAGGTTGTATCATTGTTATTTGGCAAATTAGGAGAAGAAATGTAATCTGTGAGATGATTCGTCCACTTTGTAACTTTGTTCTTTTTGTACATTGTGGTAATATAATTTATACATTAATGTTTTACCGTATTTTTTTGGTTTGTACAAATTCTTCTGTGTCATAGTTAATTACTACTGTTATGTTAAGGATATTTTATATACCTACCACCCAGCGAGATCTTGTAGACTATTATATTGTTTTCTGTGAATCAAATAAAGTACCAATCCATTAAAATATATGGTATAATACAAACTAGTGATATGTAAGCATTTCTTCCGGGCAATTGGCGTCGACGCAGATTTAGAATTCCGAAAGAAATTACCAAAATAAACGTTGTATGAGGATAGGTATAAACAGTGAACATGTAAAGGAAGTGTCCGCGAAATCACAAAGTGTTTGGGCCTAAGCCCACATGGGAGGCCCGGGCGGCGGCGGCGGAAATGAGCAGACAATGGTGGGCGTGAGAACCGAGACACCGAGTCCCATGACCAATAGCGTCCATCGGGGCCTGGGAGGGACCCAGAGGAAACCAATGGACGACGAGGGTGGACCCGGAGCGGCCCAATCGGAAGGCAGGCACCACCACCCTAGCCAGAGAAAGCTAAGGGATGCCCCCCTACTACCGCCGACCACGCCTCAGGTCAGCGAAAGCGGATATAAGGCGGAACCGGCCGCTGAGACGGCAGTTGAGTAGTGGAGGAGTTGAGTAGTTGAGAGTTGAGAGTTGAAAGTTGAAGTGGGAGTCGGAGACACCAGGAACTCTAGCCTGACCCTTAATTAATCCCGGTCCGGCCGAATACCCTGGTGGCTCTCGAAGGAAACGAGGCTAGGCAGCAGTATCCGCCGCGCCAGCACCGCGACGTCCGAACTAGAATGCGACCCAAGTGTCGAGTCAGACCGCCGCGACGCCCAGTGTACCCGTTGACGAGGAACCGACGTCTGAGTGCACCGCCGAATGTACGAGAACGACGCCGACGCCGCAGCCGCTGACGAAGCCTGCACAGCCAGAGGAGGACCACGACGACACAGCCCACCCGGAGAAGCACGGAAAAGAAGACAACCGCCGGGCTATCCGTAACAGGTTTTCACCGCCAAAGACATTGTTGTTTTTTTTTGTTTGTTCACTTCGCTCACCGATTCTACTCCAAGTGCTCCCTGACACAGAACTGTTCATTTCCTTACGAGCTTTAGGTTACGTTCACTGTTATTCCACCTTTTTTGCACCACCCATGTTGAATGTTTTCTTTCTTAGGCCAAGGATCTTTGTACAATTGATGTTCTCCTTTCACATGAATTGCCACTTTGCTCAATATAGAAATTATAGCTTTTAAAAATTGTTTTGATTTTATTTTTTTTATATCCCTTCACCCGCCTCGAGATATCAGTGTCCCAGTCAGTCACCTGACGTTTTGATTGTACCTAGGGGAGGGCGGAACCGCCGGCGTGCGTTGATCTGAGATCTCCCGGCCGGTTTATAACGCAGTGATTTGGTATCACCTCAGACCCCACCCCTACTAAGGCAGATCACGGTCCATAATATCAGCAACTTTTGTTCGGCGTCTTATTTCTTCATTTCTGATTTTATTTCGAAGGCTTACGCCGAGCATCTGCCTTTCCATAGCCCGCTATGTACATTTCAATGTTTGTATGCTTCTTTCTGTAAGTGTTGCTGTTTCTAGTCCATATGTCAACATCGGTAGGATACATATATCGAACATTTTTCTTTTCAGGCATATTGGGATTTCTTTATTTTCAAACAAGTGTTTCAGTTTACCAAATGCTGCCCAGCCCAGACCTATTCTTCTTGGTAGTTCTGCTGTTTGGTTTTCTTTCCCCAGCTTTATCTTATGACCAAGGTACACATATTCGTCAACTGTTTCCATTTCCCAATTGTTTATTGTGAATTTGTGTTTGGATTTGGTTAAAATTTTTGTTTTTTGTGTGTTCATTTCCAAACCTGTTTCTTTCGATGCTTCTTGCATCGAAAGAATACACGCAATACTTGCAGTAAACTTCTGACTTAGATGTTGAAATTTGTTCCATAATTGTTAATTTCATAGGAAGGACCAAAAAAAGTACAAACTTGATATGCGCATCTGGAGGTAAACGAAAATCTCGTATCTGTGGCTATTTCTCAGAGCTATTAAACCTGGCCGCATGGCTGCGAAATTATCAAGTTTCCCAAAGCGGCATATTTTCGGCGAATTTTTCTGCCGGAGACTTAGCCTAGCAAGAGCAAATAAACAGTTGTTCACTAATGCATACCCACCGCCGCCGAAAATTACAAAAGCCGTACGCTCGTACTCCCATCCAGGATACACGGATAGGAAGGCTCTAACAGTCTTCGCTTTACTAGGTGTCCGGCGAACCGAGGAAACGATATCACCGCCGTAGTCAAGTGTTCTCCTGCCGGGCCGTACCAAGTCGAGCTTATGTGAAGCTCGAATCTCGTCGAGGGTTTATCATCGCTCTTGCTGTCGAGCCTTTTCCGGCAAAACCCTCCGCCAATCTGTGAAGTGGGATCAAGAATCCCACCTTAATGTTATTCTGTGACTACAACAGAGAGCTATGTGCCTGTGATAATTTTTTTCTATATTCTGTGTGCTCTTTTATATGTCGACTGTTTGTATTTCTGTGATTTTCTCGTATTTTTGACAGTAAATAAAAAAACTGAAGACTGAAAAAGAAGCTTTCTACGTTATTTCCACTCCTCTTTGTCACTTGCACACATACCTTGAAACGACCTACTACGTTTCAAGGTATTTCAAATTCATTCAAATTTTACATAAATTCATTGAATCTAAGGCCCGGTTGTTTCAAGTTCGATCAAAGTAAGCGGAAATACTGGCTTAAACTGAGCTTAACCTCAAGGTCACGCGAAATCTCGAAGAATTGAGTTGTTTCAAATTTAAAATCGGATTAGGGGTGTTGCAATTGTGTAAAATAAAAATCATATATAAATGCACGCCAAAATAATTTTGCATATGGCAACACATAATTTAAATTTCATTTGACAGCAAGCAGATCAAAGCAGATGTTTCGAAACATGTCATCAACAATGCTGTTTTACTGAAGATTTCCACAAGAAGATGAAAGGAGACTAGTGGGCCGCATTACGCAACTAATTTAATGTTTTGTTGCTTTGTTCCCGCCTAAATGCGTACTGTCCAACAGATTTTCGAAGTAGATTCGAGAATACGATGAAAAGCGCCAGGAAGGTTAGTTATTGACGAAATTAAATATTATCTTACCTATTTAGTGTTTGCAAGAACAATATGTTTTTATTTGATCTGTATTGTATTTCTTTAGTTTTTCTGTTTATAACCTTTTCTTTGTTTGCAGGTAATAAGAAAAGTGAATCCAAAGCCACTCAATCTCAAAGTGATATGCAGAATAAATTATATGTAGTTCAGTTAGATATTTTCAAAACCCAACTATCTAAAGAATCGGCAGGAAATTCACAAAGTTGTTTTGGAAAGGCATAATGCCAAAAGAGATCTGGCTTAATTTTATTACAAGTTGTATTTTTTATTAAAATATTCATTTTTCTGTCAATAGGTAGGTATATAAAATACAAGATAGGTAGGTATATAAAATACAATAAAATAAAAGAATTTCATACACCGAATATATTGTTTTATTACTATTATTCCGCGGATGTCCTCTGCTTCTGCTGCTTTCGACAAACAATTTTCCTTGCCATCCTTTCTTTGCTCGTCTGTTCCACATGACCAAACCAGTGGCCATGTCACTGGCTCTGCATACTGAGAATTCCGGGTTCGATTACCGGTGAGGTCGCAATACATCTTTCTGATTTCTTTAAAATCTAGGTGTTCTTGTCGGACCGCAATTAAAATTGGGCCTTCAGGCCCATTGTAGCATTAAAAATTGCTGTACATTTGGTTTGAGGGTATAGTCCCGCTCTCTTACAATATAGCAATTACCAAATCTGGTACCTAGTACCGTTTGTCGTAACTTGATATTTTGTTTGGACATAATGACAAATATATTTCTGATTTTTATAGTGCTCTTCGGCTGACTAAAATGTGGCTTGTGGTCAGCCATTGCTCTGGTAATGGCTGACACTATCCGCAGTCCAAGAAGCAGTGTTCCAGATAAATCACCTACGCACCTTTCATGGATATAAATGTAAAATTATCAAAACCCGAGTGAAATAGAAACCTTGAAAAAAAATATTGTCGACAATGCCCTGCAGTAAAATTCATTTAGAGTTGCGGAAAAATCAATTTCTTCTGACAAAAAAGTATTGTTCGAGATCTAAGTAAAGTACTTCTGTTAAGGATATACTGTAGGATCAGTCGATCGTCAGAAAAGCCTGTGTCACCCTACATAATATTGTACATTTCGACACTGTGTATGTAAAATGTCGAAAAATTAATAAAAAAATATTTTATTGACAGATGTCAATTACATTGCGCAGTGCGCATGTGCGACTCTGACCGAGAGTTTAATCTAAAATTTCCGCTCAGAATTCTCTGACAGATTTCGCTTAATCCGATTTGAAACAACCCGTTTTTGAAAAAAGTACTAAAAATTTCAGTTTAAACTCTACGCTTACTTTGATCGAACTTAAGCGTAAGCGGTCGATAAAAACATAGATTTTTACGAAAACGGATCGTCTGATTGGTGGAGAACGTAAAAATCTATGCTTTAAGAGAACGCTTACTTTAATCCAACTTGAAACAACCGGCCCTAAGTGGTTTTTCTTTCTAAATTGTAACATACATTGTGCAAGTCATTTTTACATACTTTTTTGGTATTATATTAAATATAATATTGGCAAGAATACAGAGTAACAAGTAGCTGTAAAATAGCGTTGCTGATAACAGAGGACCTACAAACTTTTTCCAGATATGGATATTCATGTACATACATATCGTCGCTAACCCCATTTACCTAAAGTATGGACTTGATAATTTTTTGCAATAATCCCTAATGTAATATTCGCAGACTTTATTAAATTTCTACTAAATGTTCTAAATAAAAAAGCCATAATAAATAAAGAAATTTGTATTAAGAGGTTAAATTATCTTCATATATGAAAAAAATACATTCAAATTCAATTAGTTTTTGACGTGACTATAGCACAAACGAAAATTCATTTTATCATCATGTTAACGTCATACATTGGTAATGTTTTTCATGAACCAATTATAAAAAAAAAATTAAAATGGCGCAGTTGTGTGCTGTTACGCAAAAGTTTTTCACTTAAGTTACGTAATCATTTTTTTGTAAACTATAATATGTGTGTGATGGAACGTATCGAATTTTTTTTGTGCAAATGAGATCAGTTTGAAAAGAGTTTTCCTTTTTTTTTAAAAATCGATGATAAAAATCCATAATAAGCCAAGGCGCATTTAATTTGAAATCGTTGCTTTAATCGTAGATAATATTATTATGTATGATGTCTGCAAAATATTTTTTTAAATAAGGGTTTACACTACATTGACATTTTCAAAAAATATACAATACGCAATTGTCAGATATTCGTTTTCTAAACAAAAACACATTCAATGCGGTTGTCAAAGTTTTATATATTCGACGTATATTTTGAATATGGAACCGTTTAAGGCCGAAAATCGATAAAACATGAAATTGGGTAGATACTCGGACTTTTTTAAAAATGAACACGTTTTTAAAGAAACTTTTTTTTCCGATTTTTTTCTAAATTATATTTCTACAATTTTACATTGTGTTGTGGTAGAGCTATTATTATTGAAATTACAATTATTTTAAAACTCTCATTACTTCCTGTATTGTAAACTCAAAAATTCCTTTATCAGGAACACAAAAGATCACGAGTATCAATTAGTACCTAGCTTAAAATTTTGAGAAATATATATGTTAGTATTTTATATCTCGAGTATCTTTAAATTACATATCAAACGCTGGTTAAATTAAAATATAAATGGAAAATTTTACTTTTGGATCGCCTTTATACCTACTCTTTCTAGTTTTTTAGATTTGTAAAATTGAATTTCATAAAGTTTTGAATACATGAAATGCAAGTAGAGAAGCAAGGTAGGTAGAAACCCGCGTTCGATTCCCGGTGATGTTACAGTTAATCTATTTAATTTGCTCAAATCTAGTTTCATCAGGGTTTCAGTGATATATTTCGCTTCAGTAATTTTGCCTCTTGGTCTGCTAAAGGATTAAAAAATAAATAATATAAAATATATGCGAAAGTTTGTCGAGATAATATACAAATCCCATATTTATTTATAATAAAAACAGCCATATTTTCGTGTATCTCGGTCCACATTAATTTGTATACGAGAATATATGAGAATAGAGTTTGTGTTTTGATCTGTATATCCATCACGGCGCAGAATGATTTTCACACATTCGTATTGATGTCAGATTTGGGCCTTGGTGATCAGAAACGACAACAGTTTAAGAAGTTGGTAGGTGATTTAGCTTGATGGTGCGTGCTTTTGCATATGCATTTCAAAGCTTCGTTTTCTATTACATTTATACTTGCATTCGACACATGAAAATGGCTTATCTCCAGTGTGGGATCGAATATGGTACGTTAGATTGCTTTTTCGATTACATGAATATGAGCAAAGTGAACATGAAAACGGTTTCTCTTCAGAATGAGTAATCATATGGCCTCTTAGGTCTGAATTCCGAATACATGTATAAGTGCACTTTGTACATGAAAAGGGTCTTTCCTCAGAGTGAGTAAGAGAATGGATTTTAAGAGCACCTTTCCTCTTACACTTATAAGTACACTGTGAGCATGAAAATGCTTTTCCTCCAGTGTGAGTAAGCATATGACTTCCTAACATGGAATTACGATAACATGTGTATGAGCAAAGGGAACATGAAAACGGTTTCTCCTTAGAATGAGTAAGTACGTGATTTCTTAGTGTGCCTTTCTGATTGCACGTAAAAGTGCACTTTGAACATGAAAAAGGTTTCTCACCAGAATGTGTAAGCTCGTGCCTCCTTAATTCGCTGTTCCAATTACTCATATAAGAGCACTGCGAACACGAAAAACGTTTTTTTCCAGTGTGAGTAATTATATGACTTCTTAACATGCAATTACGATTGCACGTGTATGAGCAAAAGGAACATGAAAACGGCTTCTCCTCAGAATGAGTAAAGACATGATTTCTTAATGTGCCTTTCTGATTACACGTAAAAGTGCACTTAGGACATGAAAAAGGTTTCTCCCCAGAGTGTATGAGCTCATGCCTTCTTAATTCGCTCTTCCAATAACTCATATACGAGCACTGTGAACAGGAAAAACGTTTCTTTCCAGTGTGAGTGCGAAGATGTTTTTTTAAGATGCCTGTCTCAGTAAATGTACACGCGCAATGTGAACATGGAAACGTTTCCCCTCCAGTGAATGTAATTGAATAGTTTTCTGACAATTTGTCGTCGGTGTACGTGGTTTCCAATTTCGGTATCATTCTAGCGGTCGACGGAGTTACGATTGGGTTTTCCAAAACAGAATCTTGTGGTCTGAAGAGATCTGCAAAAAATATTTTTCATATTACAGATTAATATAGAATATGATCTGACTTGATTATTCTTCACTGTGATAGATTATGTGACATATATTAAAATGTATTTACATGTAGTAGTGGAGAATACATGTTATCTATTGTCTTTCTATATATTTACTATTATGTAAACCAGTAGCCCAGATTTTATACACGCATATATTTCAGGAATGTAATTTATAAAGAAATTAATTCAACACACTTGATTGAATTGTTTTTTGTTATAAATTAAAAAAAATATTTTTTTTTGGTTTAATAAGAATGCAAAGACATTGACAAGTTCAATAATTCAAGCAGGTAATTAAATAAATAATATATTTTTCACAGAAACCGTTGTAATGGGTGTGTTAAGTGTATTAAAAAAATATCCTCACCTTGGCCGGCCTTCCTGGAGAACTCTAAACATTCCTGTTTTATATCAGGAAAGGATATATCTACATCAGTACAGAGGACACCAACACCTTCTCCTTCCTCGCCGCTCTCGGCTGAAGACTCTGGCTCAGACTTGACGGCAGGAACATCTGGCTCAGCAGGGTCCATGTTTCCATTAACTCCCTGATAGTACAAGATTCGATTAGCTATAGAAGGCGACCGCATAACCGAGACTTGAGGACTATTATCTGACCAACATTGACATGGAGGTAAATAAAGGAAGAAATTCAGCATGAAAACAAAGCGCATGAAAAACTCTCCAGTCTATATCAAATAATAACGGCACTTCTCAAGCACATAAACCTTTAGTTTGAGATTCAATAATATTTCGAATTAGTTGAATTATCGAATGTGAACTCGTTGAATCTGATCTCACACAATATTTATTGGTTTACGTAGGTACCTGATGTTCTTGCGGTTTTCAAATTGTCAAGTAATCAGATCTTTGTACAGTACTGTGTCCAAAATAATCTACATCGTCTTTAATCATAGAAAAGAGACAATCTTTCATTAAACAAATGAGCCCATGGGAAACGTCAAAATGGAATGCCGTCGACAAAACAGACAGCCTACGAACGGCTGTAAAGACGGCAAAGCGCACACGTGCATGAAGGCTACGGAAAAATAGAATCAATGGACTTTAACAACTTCTTAGTATCAGAGAGAATAGTAGTTATTTGTTTTATTTTAATATTTCTTTATTTAGTTAATTAATATAATACTTCATCATAATCAATATTGACGATGCAAATATTCAATTATTTTTAAATAATTTTTTTTTTCTGTGATGTGACGTTTTGCATTTCTTCTTGAACATTATACCCAGTTTTCTTTTTTTTACGTTTTCTGGGACATCATTATATTCATTTAGTCTTAAGTAGGTAATGCAAACATTTTGTATTTGAAATTCTTATTTCTTTTGAATGTTTTATATAGAGTCCATGAATTTGTGTGTTATATGATGTACATTATTTTATTTTTAAGAATTTGACATTCTATCATTTGAGATGTACCTATATATTAAAATCATTGTATTCAGCTAATGTCAGGATCCGGAGGCGAGTCCCTGTCGCAATTGTATTACGGTGGGCTGCTGGTCAAAAGCCACCGCAGTTTTGTTAACGCTTTCGCATACAAACCGCGCGATCCCGTCGTCCGTAAAATAAACGGGAACAAAGTAAGTCGACTTCCTAGCGAGATAGAACAGGAATACCACGATTCCAGTTGAATATTTGTCATAAAATCTGACCGACCTGCGCTATGCGTCAAAATAGTATATTTGTTCCTTATTTTACTAACTTACCTTACTTATTTCTCGTACTTGTTCTTCACTTGCTCCCCGAGCATATATCCTGTTGAGAAATCAATATTAACCAATAATCGTTCTTTCACTTGATGTACCGGAATATGACGCGAACCAGGTTATTAATTTTGTCCTAGGGCAATACCGAGATCAAAGTGCCCATGCTTCGAAAATCACGCGCCATGTGGTCACAGCCAGAACAGTCCCGGCATGTTCGGTCTTTTGTCCGAGGACGAAATATGTGACCTATTGTTTAAAAAAATAACACTGCGACGGACGATCGCCCTTAGGATAGCCCACCATAAAAATAATACGAAACAATGAAATTAGAAAGTTAGGGATGCCGAAGGCGTTGGGCATCGCCGAAGACATTAAGAGTGCACGGCTTTTTGTTAGGATGAACAATACGTTCGCAACCTTTTGTTCTTAGGTACATCTTGGAAGGGTAAAGAACGGTAAACCTTTTCTTGCAGCGGGACGTATATCTCTAACCTCGATTAAACAATAGAAAGAACATCTTGGCCAAATGCGAACACATGGGACAATGGTTTAGAAAGCTGCGTTAGAGAAGTCGCCATTGTTTTGGGAAAGACATATTTTAGAAAAACAAGATAATAATTCCGAAAGTCGTCGCAGTAAGCTTGCTATTGTCCTCGACAGACAATAGAGGTATTTTAGAAAGCGCTGACATACCGATTCCACACATGGCGACACTATCCGCGAAATGTAGGATCGTATAAGTTATATGAAAGTGTTATGATTATCATATGGGCCGCCGCCGGGCGCGGGGATTCAGCAACGCACGACCAGGCGGTCATTATCAATAAAGATAACAGGGGTCAATCAATTAAGAAGGTAGAGTCTGAATTAGAAATTGAGGCAAAGTGGTAAATAATAATGTTAATGTATTTCACCCGATTTCTCTCCGGTATAATATGTACCTAATTAATGATAGCAACTGATATGTTTAATTTAAGTAAGGTAATGGTAGTTTAGATAGCCCATGCCACCTCTGCAGGTGGATGTTACTCGTTTTATATGTAGTTTTCTCATTTATTCTGTATTCTATTGTTAAGTACCGAAATGAACGGGACATTGCAATTTGAAGTAATAACGAGATCATCCCGAATTAATCTAACTTGTAGCAAATAATAAAAAATATATTGATCGTAATGAAAGGAAAAAAACTTGATAGTATTATTGCCGACGATGTTTGATATTGATAACCCAATGTAATAGAATATTATCTCGCGAAAAGATGTAACACGGTTGACGAGATATAAGATTCCAACTTTTTAGTCTTTTGAAATCTGTCTGCGGAATGAATTTTAGCACACGGGGTTGAAACAAAATAGTTTAATTAATTGCAAATAAGTAAATGCCGTGTTGGAATAAACATTAATATTACTTTAGATCGAGGCTTTCATGTCTTATGTTTTCATGTACTACACCTAGTTGAATAATGTTAATTTGTGAGTTTTAATTATTTTTAAGAATAATGTTAATTTGTCATCAGTTATTCAAGCTCCCAATATTGTTTTTTTTTTTTTTGTAAGTTGTAGGAATATAACTTATCTGTAAACATGCAATTATGGTTTTGATTACTCGTTTAAGCAAGATTATTTGTCGGTCTGATTTAAAATAGTTGTTTTAATCTAGTAATAATAAAACTCAAATAATTAATTTCACTCTTTACGATACACCATTCACTTTGGTATTTGTCCGCTTTAAAAAAAGAAAAACATAACGAAAATTCTGAAGGTAATTAATTGTAGTAGGGACTTCCGTTATTGGTAGTGTTTCAAAATAATTCTTGTTTGGAAAATTTTCAATTGTCTGCCTGGTGGAATGTGGCTTAGATAATTTTTTTTAGTGTTCTTCATTTTTATTCTTTTCTTATATTCTTATACCAGGGGTGGAAGAAAGCTGATTTGATAAGATAATGATTAGTATAATGAAAGTCCTGAAAAAAATGTTTTGTATTCAATCCAGCTTACATATTGAAGTAAGAATTTTCATTATTTAGGTGTAAATAATGTTACATTAATTAATTTACGCCAAGTTTTCTTAATTTTTCTTCTAGTAATAAGGTTTAACATAATTTCTTGTAAAAAAAAAAAATGTTTATCGAATTTGATTATGTTAGTATATGTAAGCATTCCTTTTGGGCAAGTGGCGTTGATGCAAATTCATGTACTTTGTAATCCCAAAAGAAATTACAAAGATGTATACAGAACATTAACATTAGGGGACCCGCTTGAAGCATGTATCCCATGTAAATAAGTTTTTATGTTAATTGATTCACTAAGAAACGCCACGATGTCTGTATAATTTTAGCCCTTTGTTTTGTATCTCTATGTCACATATTGACAATTATGTTTGGTCCAACTAAGAAGTATGATAGCTTGTTTTATTTAAGCTAAAATTAAAAATAAAACCAAGTATCAAGTACATTTTGACATTGTTGAAAAAAAAATTAAAAAGAAAAAGAAAGGAAGAGAATATGCGTAGTGGTAAATTTTAAATACCGTTCGGTTTATCATATAAAAAAAAAGAAATAATAATAATTTTGTGGATGTATCGGAGAGGATAATCAATGTTAATGATAAGGATTGACCTGTAATGATGTAATGTATAAATAACGTTAAATATTGGGAGGCCTACTGTAAGAATCAAACTGACGACTTAATAATAAGGTTGATATTGTAATGCATACTTAAGGAATTTTACTGTGATCTAATGAAACCCTACGTTCAATCCCATGTAATTAGTCAATAATGGTAGAAATAACTGGTCGATAAAAATATGTCTATCTGGCGTGTCGATTTAATTAAGTATGTATATGTAAGCAGTTTTATTTTTTGGGTAATAAGTGTTGATGCGAATTTGTGTTTTCAATTTTCCGCCTTTGCCAATTTGTACTGTAATATTTTCCTTAAGTTTAATTCATTTTGCAATGTTTTTTGGTGACGGGATAGGGATATGAACAGTGAACAAAGCGTTCGTGAAATAACAAAGTGTTTAGGCCTACATACCAGAAAAGCATCGAAATTAGCCGCAAACTGGGAGAACAATAGGGGGCGGAACGGAGGCAACATTGGGTTCGGTAACCAATAGCGTCAATCGGGACCTGGGAGGGACCGAGGGAGACGAATGAATGACGGAGGCGGACATCGAAGGAGCCAATCGGCGAAAGACCAACGAGGAGCTGGAGGCTTCCCCTCGAGCCCCGCGACCACACCCTGGGTCGCCGGGGAGAGAATATAAGGCGAAGCCAGCCGCCCAGAAGGCAGTTGAGAAGTGGAGGAGTTGAGTAGTGGAGGAGTTGAGTAGTGGAGGAGTTGAGTAGTGGAGGAGTTGAGTAGTGGAGGAGTTGAGTAGTGGAGGAGTTGAGTAGTGGAGGAGTTGAGAAGTCGAGAGTGTGGAGAAGCTAGAGATTCTAGCGGTGCCCGTAACAACAGCATCACCGATCACTCTAGTAACTCCTGGAGGAGCGAAAGTTCGAACGGTAACAACCGCCATTCGCTACCGAGTGCTGTGACGCACCGCCACGACGCCTAAGTATCAGTGCCGCCGCGACGCCTCAGTGTACCACCGCGACGGAGAACCGACGCTCCGCCGACGACCGCACGAGTACCCCGACGACGCCAGAAGCCGTAGACGAAACCTGCATCCACAGAGGAGGACCAGTAGAAGCCGCCGCCGACCGAAAGAAGCGGCACGAAGAAGACATCCTTCACGTTCTCCGCAAACAGGTTTACCCTAGCTTAAAGACTTTTTCTCCCGCTCGCCTAGTTCTACGAAAAGGGTTCTCGTTACCACCTGTTTTAACTTTAAGATCAGACTTTGTATGTGCTTTGTTTTTTTGTTGTTTACTATTTTGTTTCCCTCTCTAGATTAAGATTCATTTAAATTGTAAACTGATTACCACTTTGTTTCGTTTTATGTAGATCATTTGCTGCTTTGCTCAATATAGAAACTTGTAAAATTGTTTCGATTTTATTATTTTTATATCCCTTCACCCGCCTCGAGATATCAGTGTCTCAGTCAGTCACCTGACGTTTTGATTATACCTAGGGGAGGGCGTAACCGCCAGCATACGTAGATCTGAGATCTCCCGGCCGGTTTATCACACAGGGATTTTTATATCACCTCAGACCCCACCCCCCGTACTCCGGTACATCACACTTCACAAACGAGGATAAATACGGATGGGACAGAGCAACTTGCTTATTCAGAAGTTCAAATAAAAAGAAGTACCTACCTAATGCAGATATATATATATATATTTAATTCTTTGAACAGCATCAGGTAAACATTCTAATTTTAAGTTAACACAGTTTTAAAGATGACATCAAGCAGATGGCGTCCGTTATTCTCAAAACAATCGAGCTCGGAAATTTCGTTAAAACTTTTTCCAGCATAGCATTTGTCGGCGGCCGCTTGACGAATGTTATTCTTCAGGTGAGCCAGGTTCTAGAACGATTGTAGTAAACAAGTGATTTTAGATAGCCCCAAAAAAATTAGTCACGTATAAACCAGGCGACCGTGCTACCCAGTGCAGATCGCCCCTCAAGAGGATGCAATTGAATTCTTTAATGTCCACAACTTCTTCCTCAGCCAACAAAGGATCTGTTAGCATTTCTAGCCATTTTACCATATCTCAAAATAATCCCCAGGCAACAGGAAGCTCGAATACCATTCGCTCGAACAAAAGTCCGTGGCAAAAATAATAACGTTGGGTCTACTAAAAAGACTAGGACAATTAGAACAGCCGCTATAAATATTGTTCATGAATCATATCGCTCTATGCATCATGCTAGGGATGTAACGAATCCGTTGACCGTGTTTTGAAATGTTTATTACTAATGAGACTGTTGGGGGCAATCAGAAGGGATGCTGGAACAGGAACTTACCGCTCTCATCCCAAACGCGATCTTATCCAGGCACCTCCAGTACCTTCGTTTCTTGAATGGGGTGGAGGGGATTCTTCTTTCTTCGTTCACTTCGTCCCAGACACATGAATTGTTAAAAGTTACGATAAAACACGAGTTACAAACTCGAAACCAAAAACTTCGTCGTGCTGGCGTAAAAAGGGCTTCACCGTTTTAGCGCGCGCGCATAGGTCGACTGGTATAGTCCGTCCAACTTATCTGGAGAATAAAGGAGGGCGTCCCAATCGTTGTGGTACTGCCCATAGTCTAAAAATTATCTCATTTGTAAGGAATTTTTTGCAAATTCGTTTATTCTTAAACAAGTTATTAAGCAGTATACGACACGATAAAAAACAAAAAATGTAAACTAACGTACAAATAAATTTATCAAAATATACATTCGTAAAATACACAACGTCATAAAATGGCGTTTTTTCAAAATCAAAGAAAAATACAATTTTCAGGAAAAAAACAAACAATAATAATTATTTTAGGCCGGCGCCACATTACACAGATCTTCCGCCGCGTCTTTTCCGTTGCGCCAAATCGGCAAAGCAAATAGATCGACCGATCATCCGCGTAGTGTGTTTAATAAGCGCATATTGTATGGAAAGAAATGTAGCGTTGTTCCACGACAGAAGAGACGCGGCGGAAGATCCGCGCAGTGTGGCGCCGGTTTTATTCGGTGTCTCATACCTAATGATCATGACCACCATGTTTAACTCAGTAACACCTAAGGATATCAATCGGTTTAGGGCCGTTGTATCAATTTGGTTAATAGTAATCTTTCGTTCAAAGCATAGATATTTTGCATTTTCCACCGATCAAACAACTCGCTCTCGTAAAAATTTATGCTTTAAATGAACTATTGCTATAAAGTAAGTTGATGCAACCAGTCTTTAATGTGCATAAATAAAAAAGTTTATTTCTGAAAAAAGATGTTTATACAAACGAACTCGTTAATGAATTATGTAATAAAAAGTATAAATAATAAAAATTCTATGTAAAAAATTATCGAATAAAATATGTTCTAAAACTTTTCTCATCTTACGGCTTCTAATTCAATTTTTCCACTTATCCTTGTTTTTTTTTTCCGGGTGTAGATATTCCTACCATAATTAAACTACCATAATTTGTAATATGCAGTGTCGAAAATGTCAAAAAGAGAAGATTTTATTTTTTAATTATTATTTAGTAATTATTTATATTATTTGTTATTTAGTAGTAATTAATGCGACAAAGTCACGATGACAAAAATGCTTTTAGAATGTGTGCGGGGAACACAAGATGGAAATTCTCCATAAAGGTGTCTTAACTGTGCCGAATATTTTATTCATACTTTACTAATAACTATTTATGATTAATTAAGTTAAAAATAAGAATATTACTTTTGTTTCGTTACTTATATTAAAAGATTTTCAAGACTATAAGGATCTCAATAAAAGTAGAGTAAGGTGGATTTTGGTAACTTAAAATAAATAAAAAAATTCAAACTGCATTTTTTCTTATAAAATATAATATATTTCAAAAAAAAAATGCTTACACTAATTAAATTAAATGATTAAATCTACAAGTTTGTGTTTACTGGGGTATTATGCCGTGTTGTTACGACCTTTCGGGCCGACGTTTCGGATCCCATTGCAGGGTCCATCATCAGGGCTGATGATGGACCCTGCGATGGGATCCGAAACGTCGGCCCGAAAGGTCGTAACAACACGGCATAATACCCCAGTAAACACAAACTTGAAGATTCTGAGTGGCCGTGAAAACCTAAGAACATTCTTAAATGATTAAAATTACATACATCAAATGAAAATTTTAATTAGTAAGTCGAATCGACAAAAGGCACCGCGCAGAAAATATCAAAAACCTTCTAGGGTTAGGGGAAACTGGAGACACTTGATCCCCCCTTTGGTTTTTTAGGTCTAATTCCCTTATTGTACATCATATTTTAAATGTCTTATACTCAAAGACGTGGAATTTAATTGGGTTTAATAACTATTTACATTGGTTAGTAAATTTTGTTATTAGTCCCGTATATATGGGAGACTTGATCCCCACACTATGGATCACTTTATCCGGGGGTAGGATGTCTCCCATATTTATGGACACATCATACACTTATGTAGGTATATAATTAAACATGTTAAAATTGTTATTGTGTTCACTAGACTGATTTTTAACAACACCTTAATTTTCGACTATCATTTTAAGTACCTGGGTACACAATTCCTAAGTAATTTCTGCTTACAGCTGACTTTTTATAGATCGGTCTTATTTCCTGAGCTTCTCTTCTCGTTTCATATACTCTAGGATACTGGATCCCAAAAGAATAGGAAAAAAATCAATAAGGGGGACATCTCCCTGTTCAGGAAGTCTCCCATAAAAATGTGCACGAAGTGTCCCCTAACCGGGTTGAGGAGAGAAAATTTTATTTATAAAAAAAACTATTTAGACTTCCTTCTTTTCCATGCGAAATTTAAAACTACATAGACAATGACTTGAATTGGAGACTTAACCACCTCTAACATCTTTCTAAATAACCATTTAATAAAAATAAAAATTAATGAAAAAAACGTTCTTCAGCAACAAACACCAAACCGTCGGCCGTATGTACAATTGTCAAAAAGTTAGCGGGTACAATCGACTACTAATATTGCAAGTTAAAAATAATGCAATAATCACAGAAGTTCTGTAAATCTCGTGTACCTAGTCTCCCCTAATGATTCATAAATATATTAAAATATAACAAACTGAATATTTACGAAATATTAACGTTATATGTAGGGCATATAAGCAAAGGCAGCAATTTAAAAAAATAATGCAGTCATTTAATTATTTATTTGTTTAATATTCACGGAAGACCAACAGCACAACAAAGAAGCATAGAAAACATTAATATAATGTAGAGGGCCAATTACAGATCCCCACTTTTAGAAATATATTAATAATGATAAGTATGTCATGAAATAAACCTAGACATGTTAAGAATAATACCTATAACAAGAAAGAATAAAAATTAAAAAAAAAGAAAAATAGGCTTAATTAGTTAGAGAAAAATGATGTCATCGAAGATTACTTATAATTAAATTTATAATGCACTGAATTCGAGATTTTATAGGAACATAGCCTATACATTTATAGGAAACATGATTTTGAAAGGGATATATACAATTCAGTATTTTTCAAATTGGTAATCCTCTGTGACTGCATTCAAAATATTTTAATTTATCGGATAGTGCTGCCTTTGCTTTTTCACCCCACATATGTCATTTTTATATACTTTTTTGTATTATATTCTACAGGGTGTCTCATAGCTAGTAGCAAGAACTTTGCCGGTGG
Organism: Agrypnia vestita; assembly: GCA_016648135.1. Lineage (NCBI taxonomy): Eukaryota > Metazoa > Arthropoda > Insecta > Trichoptera > Phryganeidae > Agrypnia > Agrypnia vestita. The sequence continues at coordinate 7,002 of JADDOH010000802.1, read as the reverse complement.
AGTCCTGCCTTGATAATGAGTCGAAAATGTTCAAGCAACCATGACCATTAATATCAATAGTTATAGAGATATGCAATATAAAAGTTTTTAATTTTTTTAAATATTTCTAACTTATTTTATTGGAAAATGTTGAACTCTCATTACAGTAACTTATACCGATTATGAAAATTTTTTCATTTAATACAAGTCAAATAAAATACTAAATACCATGAAAATATTGAAAATATAATTATTTAAAGTTTTTATCATTGTGTTGAAGCAAATGAATTTTTCGTAATCGATATAAGTTAATTTAATGGTAGTTCAAATTTTTACAAATAATAAGTCAGGAATATTGAAAAAAATGCGTACTTTAATATAGCACATCTCCATAATTATTGATAAAAAATAGGACATGGTTGCTTGAACATTTTCGACTCATTATCAAGGCAGGAATCCACCTGCAAAGTTTTTGCTATTAGCTATGAGACATCCTGTGTATAATATTCGCTGGAGGACTAATGCCAGATTGTTTCACATTGGATTAAAATAAAAGTTCGTTTAAAGCATAGACTTTTACGGAAACGGATCATCTGATTTGTGAAGAATGCAAGAATCTATGCTTTAAACGAACTTTTACTTTAATCCAACTTGAAACAACCGGCCCTAAGTAAGGAATAGCTGTAACATTATGTTACAGACATCAGAGGACCTACAAAGTTTTTTCAGGCATAAATACCCATGTACTTAGAGAAAATAGTTCATCGCTCACCCCATTTTCCTAAAATGTGGACTTGCCAACTTTATGCAGTAACCCCACGAAATACATCGAATGTTCGCAGGATTCAATCTCGGTCTATTACTAAAATATCCCAATGTACTTTTTATTTATGGTAACTTAAAATTTTATAAATAAGTCGTTTGTACGTGGTGTATCCACTGTTTGATAATGGCCTTGCAAGCCGAAACACCTGTAACACTTAAAAATAGTTAACCCGCAGAACTTAATAATAATATTTATTAAAATTTAATTTGTTTTAAAATTCAGTAATAATAATTGATATTCATTAAATTTTATTAATAATAATTATTAAAATTTAATTTATTTTAAATTTAACTAAAAAAATGTACCTTCATTTTAAAGTAATTTTTGTGAATTTGTAGTATCGCAAATTTGATTAATATTTAAGACATTAAAAATTTTGAAAAGTTATCTTACTGGGAATATTGAAGATTTACTCAAAATCGCTTTGATATTACTCTCTGAACTATTTCTACTGGCAGTATATTAGACTAAAAGTTCCCCCCAGCCAACTATACCATACTGTAAAATGGACCGGGCAAATGCTACCACCTTCAACATTTTTATCAATAAGTTATTTCGTAGCATTATGAAAAGGTATAAGAGTTGTCATAATTGACAGCAATATCCCAGTGACTGGAATATTGCTGTCAATTATGACACCCAAGTACTTGATACTACTCTTACCAGACAAAAACAGACAATTTTCACTGTCACAATTTTTGTTATCTTCACGTTGATTGGAACGGATCTTTATATAAATATAATCAGATGAATCCTTTTTAGTACCTAATAGGGAACAGAATATATAACTTTTCTGCATTTAAAGACAGACATTTTGTCAAACCATGATTTCAACATGAAAACAGCTCGGTTTGCTTACGTATTCACGTCGCTCTTTATTTAATTAATGCAGTATCAGCATATGATACAATTTCTCCTTTTAAAGGCAATTCGAAGAGGGAATTAACATAAATAATCATTGATTAATATTTTTCAAGAACAAATTATTTTGAAAATTTAAAAATGGTGGAGTCGTGTACTGTTACGAAAAGGTCCTTCATCACGACGCGTGCACCTGGTGGAGATAATCAAGCCCTCGGGGTTTGAGAAAAAGTGCACTTTAGACATGATAAAAGTCTATCCCCAGATTCAGCTTGTTCGTGTGTGCTTATTCATGTGGACTTCCAATTGTTTTTTCCTATCGAACTTATATTCGCATTCGGTACATGCGTAAGGTTTGTCTCCAGTATGGGAACGAATATGGATTGTTAAGTAGGCTTTACGCTTACACGCATACGGGCAAAGTGAACATGAAAACGGTTTCATATCAGAATGAGTAATCATATGTGTTTTCAGGGCAGTCTTCTTATAAGACATATAAGTGCACTGTGAACATGAAAACGGTTTTTTCTTAGAGTGAGTAAGAATATGCATTTTAAGAGTACCTTTCTGGTTACAACTGTAAGGGCATTGTGAGCATGAAAATTCCTTTACGGCCAGCTTTTGGCATGAAATGTTATGCTTTATTAAGCTGTATTTATGTTTACACTTATATGAGCAATGTGGACACGAAAACCGTTTCTCAACAGAATGAGTGAGCATATGACTTTTTAACATGAATTTACGTTTACACCTGTACGAGCAAAGAGAACATGAAATCGGTTTCTCCTTAGAATGGGTAAGGACGTGATTATTTAAAATGCTATTCCGATTAGTCGTAAAAGCGCACTTTGAACATGCAAAAGGTTTCTCCCCGGAGTGTATGAGCTGGTGCTTTCTTAATCTGCTGTTCGTATAACACATATAAGAGCACTGCGAACATGAAAAACGTTTAATGGTAGCGGGAGCGCGATGGTGTTTATTTAAGATATCTTTCTGATGGTTTTCTGACAATTTATCGTCGGTATACGTGGTCTCTGTTTTCAGTATCCTTCCGGGGGTCGACGGAGTTACGATTGGGTTTGCCAAAATAGAATCTGGTGGTCTGAAGAGATCTGCAAAAAATATTTTTACATTACAAAATCAGTGTTATGAAACCGTTGTAGAATATGTTCCGACTTGATTTTTTAATTTTTATGAGTTTTTAACTACAGCGGAATTACGTTTGTGTTTATCCAGCTTTTACTTGTCAATTTTTCAGTGTGAACCGTTATGTAAGATAAATCAATTTTGAATTTTTTGGAATATTTGGAATACAAGAATATTTATTTAAATGGGCCTCAGTTAACACTATGCAGTCCGGTAAAGATCAGGAAATATAAATTTAATATTACCTGTTTTAAGAATAAATAAAAATAAAAAATAAAATAAAAAAAATTATCAATTTTTTATTCGTATACTGCGAATATTAAGATGTATTATGGATATATTTATATTTGCTTTTTTTTGAGCATTGCATTCGTTCACACTGTAACAAATGTTTTCTGATATAATATAATTGTTATCCAACTCTTCTAGTAGATAGTTAGCCATTTAAAAAACTGATCATTGATGTTTGAAATTCGGTCACTATTCGTAGTCGATTTTTTCTTGTGCTATGATGGACTTTCTTTTACGATAATTGCACTTTTCAATTTACCTCGTTTACATGAAGTTTATTTTAAATTTATTAATATAATGGCTGATTGATTGATAAACATCATTGTGTTTGTTTTATTTCCAAATAAATAAAATAAAATAAAAATAACGACTATTTTTTACAGAAACCGTTCTAATCGGTACATTAAGTACAATTAAACCATATCCTCACCTTGGTCGGCTTTCCGGGAGGACTCCAAACATTCCTGCTTTGTATCAGGAAACGATATATCTACATCAGTGCAAAGGACTACGATGCCTTCTTCTTCCTCGCCGCTCTCGGCTGGAGACTCTGGCTCAGGCTTGACGGCAGGGACATCTGGGTCAGCAGGGTCCATGGCTCCAGTAGCTCCCTGCGAGCACGAAACTTAATAAGCATCAAATGGCGACCGACCACATCCAAGAGTGGACCATAAATTGACAGTTTTGTTCATTTATTTGCAACTTCTACAAAGCTTACGCTATGGGAGCCGGCTTAGCCCGGTACTTGGGTGGCAGTTAGAGCCTCCAATCCGAATATTCGAACCTCGAATACATTCGCCTGTTTTTACATATTCGTTATTCGAATACTTAAAAAGTATTCGCTCATATTTATATTATAAGATTTTTGATATTTTTCTAAAGGAAACAAAGGTTTACGAACCCTGGAAGTCATATACAAGCATTTTCAGGTAAACGATTTTTTCTCCAGAAGTACCGCTATCGGCAATATGGAAGTCGGATATCAAAGATGTAAATGCCGTAAATTGTCGGACATCTTTTCCATTTGCCTTTTTTTAAAGTCATATGCTTATCTTTATGGTTTTATTACAATAAGCACTTACGGTTAACACACTTTGTTTTGTCAACGATGGAGTCAGCTTTCTATTATTCTTTAGTATTAAGCTTTCATAAATACTTGAGCCGACAAACAAGAAGTTATGTACAAAATATATTATTTTTAAACTTGCACGTGGGATATGAAGTAATATAACATAAATATATTCTCTACAATTATTATGTTTTATTTAAATATATAGAATGTATTTTTTGTATTTATCATCCGAAGACAATTATTCCTTTCTTAAAAATTTTACGAATATATTATCGTTAACTATTCGATATTCGAATAGTTGGAATCACGAATATTTGAAGGCACTAGGTGGCAGTCTACGGGCGGGACCGATCCAGTCATTTGCTGATCGGATTACTTGCCTATATTAATTAACATAGTGACCTTCGAGAATCTTGGTACAATTCACCTCGAATTGGCTCCACATCTGTGACATAATACTAAGATACAATGATACCAACAGTATTTTTGCATTTTTTGCAGTTTTTTTGGCATTTTATTAGATTTAATTTGAAATTATTTTATACTTAACATTTACCACGGAAATAAAATGGAAAAATACGTATTATAAAACAAAAACTACATGAAATGAGTACCTAACTTTATTGATAACCCAACGAAACTAGATGAAAGAACTAATGTGATGCTGTGAAACAAGTAACAATTGACAACTTGAGAACTCAATCCATTCATTCAATGTTAGGGAAATCCCCGATAATAGAGTGCATAAGTATGTCGGATACACGGTGCACAGCCAAACCGAAATTTGGGTTGCGTTCAGTTATAAACAGTTTGTTTTTAATATTCGTGATGATATTCGGCGAATACTAATATATTCGTATTCGTATTTGTTGCATCATTAACAAATACAATCGCGTCAGTCTCTACGTACGGTAGTACACTTTACGTCCAATTATCGGCCACGTCATGAAGTCAGTAAGAAAATTCAATTATCCTGGGCACAACTATAAGACCAGGACGAGCACCCAAAGGTGCATGGATGCTCTGCTTCTAGCACCCTGGATGATAGCTGATGCTATGAAGGTACCCAAAACCGAGATTTGAGGAGCATCACCTAATTGAAGCTACTGTGTGTCAATATTGACACGAAGGAATGGAAAAGAAGAAGAAAGCCCATGAAGATCACATCCATTTATATGAAATAATAACGGCGCTACTTAACAGGCACGTAAAAATTATGTTTGAGAACAATGATATAATAAATTGTAGATACGTTACAAGCGTGAAATCTTGGCAAATCAAAAGTAAGGTAATTGCCTTACTTGCATTCGTTATCCAACGGACCCTGTGATCGGGCGCGACGCTACGCGGAAAAAGGAATAAAGTATTGTCGTATAGAATAGAGTATCGTACACTATTAATTGTAAGAATGCATATGTTATTTTAGTCACCGTGACTTCAAATTACCTGATTTTTACGTGATTACTTGATTATGTGATTTGTTGTCTCTTTCAATGCAATATTTGTAATACGAAAACCGGCTAGTGTGGGAATAACGTGTCTATATTATAATACGTCAATGTTTGAGAATGTTTTTAATTATTTGAGTTGTCAACAATATCAATAACAAATCCAAATAACAGAGAAAATAATAAAAGTATTAGGAATAATGTAAATCTGATCTTAACATGCTTAATAAAATTAAAAAGGAGTCGCTCAGACGGTTTGGGCATGTTGAGCGAATAAACGGTAAGAAAGATATATGACGATAGTGTGGACGGCGCCAAAAAGACGGGGCGACCGCGGAAACCGTGGCACGACCAAATTAACCAACTAGAAGATCAAATCATTGATTGATGCGTTTTCCAGAACTCATAACCATCAATCACACAACCAGTTTACGCAAAAACCTATGGTTTTTCGAAAGATTTTACGAAAGATAAAGTTAAAATTTATGTTTATAAATCGTCGAACTTGCATGTGAGAGTTGTGTGTCAGAACAGAAGAGTGTGGCGCCCTAACCTCTCTGCCTACCTCGCGTGAATGGCGGGACGGTAAGTTAGTTGTTTAAGTTACCAGCATACAGTGAATGGGTTCGTCGCACGCAAAATGATTTGGTATATATACCTGATGTACTCGCGATCCTCGTTATCAATGAGCAGATCTTTGCACAGCGCTGTGTCTAAAATAATATTAACTCGTCTCTCATTGAACAAACGAGCCATAGAAAAACGTCAAAATGGAAAACCATTGACAAAATAGACAGCGACGAACGGCTATAATGACCGCAAGGCTGTGTACACATGAAAGCTACGTAATAATAGCCTCTATTAACCATATTAACCTTCGAGTACCGGAAGATTTAAAATAGGATATTAAAAAATGGGCGCAAACGGGACATCAGTCAAATTTGCATTTCAATAAATTAGGTACAGTAGCCGGTAAACATCTTGAAATTTTTCGGCAAAATGGGGGGAAGTTTGCGCATGTACCATTCCACCAAAGAGACCCAAATTTTGTCTTCTGCGCATTCCCCCACCACGCCAAAAAATTTAAAGAAGGTTGCCGGCAACTGTACCTATAATGGTTTGAAAATGTTCCAATTACATTTCTTATGCAATGCGAACAAAATTCTACTAAATTTGTCATTATTTCATAAGAGAGCGTGATATTTTGACTTCTCATAACCGTGGAGAGAATCCATATCTCTATATCCATTCATATATCAAAACTCACAAGCAAACGACTATTCTCGATTGTCTATGGAAAAATATAATTTTTTCTACTTTTGACTACTACACTTCATCATTTAATTTTCCTTTGGTGTATTACAAAAAAAAACAGTTCA